>LXHY01000137.1:0-155764 GCA_002093855.1 Fusarium praegraminearum | reverse complement strand
CTATACTTGATTTGTATTTGGCTCGCGAATGACTGACTTTATGTCCAGGGTACCCCTTCCAGGGCTTGCTTTTCACCGGTGTCATGATAACCAAGACTGGCCCTAAGGTTATCGAATACAACGTGCGATTCGGCGACCCTGAGACTCAGAGCTCCATGCTTCTCTTGTCTGGGGAAACAGACCTAGCGAGTGTCTTACTATCATGCACAAATGGCACACTCGACCAAATCAAAGATACCATTAAAGTCAACCCAGGATTTGCGTGCAATGTTGTCATTGCATCGGGTGGATATCCCGGCGATTACAGGACAGGCAAGACGATCTCGTTGAAGACCCCTCCTGACGGCGTGCTCATTTTCCATGCTGGAACTCGCAGGGACGAAGACGACGGATTATTGAAGACAGCAGGAGGACGAGTATTCTCGGTAGCTGCCTACGGAGAGACCTTACAGCAGGCCCGGGACAAGGCCTATCAGGGGGTTGAGTGCGTGTCATTTGAGTCTCATGTCTTCAGGACCGATATTGCTCAGGGAGCCTTGGGTGAAGATTCCAAGTAGATTCATTTCTCTTCCTGACACACATGTCATTCTTGATTCGCTTGGAAGAATGAGCGACCCCCACATTAGGTTCTTACTATGATAATCAATCGACTCTTTCCCATGTTAACCTCCACTACAATCTACCATGAATTGTGGCAAGTTGGATGCCATGGCTCATTACAACGAGTGGATTTACTAGTCTAGTCTAGTAGGTATTCTTCATGAAGAACTACGAATTTGACCAATGTCTGTTCTCCAATACTTACCTTTGAATTCAACCTGAAGGGCACCATTATACGCCCCTTGGATAGCTTCCTTCGTAGAATTGGCTATGGAAGCAATAGCCAAGACCCTACCACCATTAGTGACCAAACACTTATCCACCACTGAAGTTCCCGAGTGAAAAATAAGAACATCTAGAGACTCGTTAACATATCTTCATATGGCGTGCAGTCGAGGATGCATTTTACCTTTGGGCAAACTTCCGATATGGATAGTTTCGCCGATATCGTAACGGCCTGGATACCCAGAAGAAGACATAACTAGAGAAATAGCTGCCTTTTTCTCAAACCCCATATGTGCGTTGTCCAGTTTCCCATCAATGCAGGCGACCATGATGTCTGCAAGGTCCGAGGCATCATCCAGGAGAGGGAATAACGCTTGCGCTTCAGGGTCACCAAACCGAGCGTTATACTCCAGTAGTTTTGGGCCATCTGTGGTTTGCATCACTCCAGTACAGATGAATCCGACAAATTTGTAACCTGATATAAGTTAGGGAGGCAGGAAAGGAGGAAATTGCTTACCTTCACTCTGTAACCCTCGTACGGTAGGATCCAGAATCTTTTCTTCAATCTCTCGGATCTCCTCCTCGCTGAAATAGTCCAAAGGAATGCACACACCCATGCCACCCGTGTTTGGCCCGACGTTGCCATCATAAATCCGCTGGGCATCCTGACCAATAGGAAATACCTTCCATGTGTTCCCATCTGTAATGATAGTAACACTTAGTTCGCAGCCCACCACGTACTCTTCGATAACAACTTCCTTCCCAGCGTCACCGAAGAGACGCTCAATCATGAGCTTTCGAACAGCATCTTCCGCCTCACACTTGGAGTCGCATAAGAAGACGCCTTTTCCTGCTGCTAAGCCCGAGGCTTTCACAACATATTTGCCTTCCGACTGACATTGTAAGTAAGACATGGCCGCAGATGAGGACGAAAAGCTCTGATAATGCGGGGTCGGAATGTTATGTCGTTTCATGAAAGACTTCGCCCAAGCTTTAGATCCTTCGATGATAGCCGACTTCTTTGAAGGTCCAAAAACTCGGAAGTGGTGAGCCTCGAAGAAGTCAACAACTCCAAGTGCAAGCGATTCATCGGAGCACGGAACCACAAGGTTAACTTTCTGCATCCGGGCAAGTTCCAGAAGACCCTCAAAATCAGAGATCTTGATTGTTGGATTGCAGTTGATGATTTTGTCTGATCCATGAGCAATGCCTCCATTACCAGGGGCGCAAATGACCTTATCAACTTTGGCGGATTTGCTAAGCGACCATGCAATGGCATGCTCTCTGCCACCACTTCCGATCACAAGCACACAGATGTGATCACTGTTGAAGGATTCCATGATGCCCATGAACAGAAAAACCGGGCACTAACAAAAAGCATGAGTGCTAGGAGGGGCTGAGTAATTTTGGTCCTCAGGGTCGTTGCTGGTTTTGGTTCGCCTTACTTAGAACTGAAAGGCGAGTCTGTGTCGAACGTGTCTTATATCCATGAATCCTGAACGTATCGATAGTTCAAAACAAACCTCATTCGTCACGCTGTTTTCGCATCGCAGATCTCGCAGAATACAACAAGTCACCTGCTTGCCGTCACTGCCGGCTATGGCCATATCCATCAGTAAGACAGAAGTAACCTGTGATATCATCCAACATAAATCTGAGCTGTCTTTGAGTCACTGGTGATCACAAGAAGTTGCCTTGTTGCCATTCGTCTTCTTCTGAGCTTCACCGAGGTTCCACCCAACCACGGCTGGATGTGAGATGGCTGTGCTTGTTATACTGCTCAAAACATCATAAGTAAAGGAGCTCCTGAGCTTCTCATTTACATATCCAAGCTTTAGATTGAATTGCGTCGATAACTGGCATTTTTTGTGCGTCCTGAATCTTTTCACTTCAAATGCAACATGCCGCTCTACTCTCGGGTGGATATAACCTCTACGTATTCGAGGATACGCCATCTCGTTCGGAAGACTCCCTGCAAGATATCGCCATGTCTCTCAGAAATGATATCCAAGTCTTTCTCTCAACATAAAGAGGTAAAGATTATCTTGAAATGCGAGAACCTACAGCTATCTGGATCATTCAAATACCGAGGTGCATTGAATAAACTCCTCCATTTAAATCGACACCAACTAGAACGTGGTCTGGTGACTTACAGTACAGGTATACAAGCCCAGAACTATAAGTATTACGGGCAGTCTAGAGTACAGAAACGTGTTCTAACAACCTTTGTATTAGGAAATCATGCCCTTGCCCTTCTCATGGCTGCAGGCCAGGTATCGAAATTCCGCAACTTAACCATACCTCTCGACGTTTATGTCCCTTCTTCGATCACCAAAGACAAAATATCTGCTCTACAATATACGAATCATTCGGTGATCGCTGTGGTCAGGCTAGAAGACGATATTCAGAGATGTGCAGAGAAAGCATTGGAGAACTGTAGTCGCGATGGAAAAACCTTTGTCCCACCAGCTAATGACGCCGACATTATATTAGGCCAGGCAACAGCCGCTGCCGAGTTCTACGACCAAGTCAAAGAAGCTGGCTATGGCGAACTTGATGCTGTCGTTGCACCTTGTGGAGGGGGGAGTCTTTTAGCTGGCTGTGCATCGTGGTTTCAAGGTTCACCAACGGAGGTTTGGGGCGCCGAGCCTCTAATCGACGGTCCAGGTCTCCATAACAGTCTGGAAGCCGGTGTCTTGCTACCCAAAGCAGAAGACTTGGGTAAAACGATTGCAGATGGCCAGCGCACAACCATAAGCCCAGAGATATGGTCACTTCTAAGTGGCCACGCTGCTCTCCGAGGTTCCATTGCTGTTACCGAGACACAGATACGTGACGCCCTATCATGGTACTACGCTGCGTTTGGAAATACGATTGAGCCAAGTTCTGCCGTGGCGATCGCGGCTTGCGCTGCAGTTGTACAGCAGCAGAATCCCAAAGACGATGATACAAGCGCGACGACACTGGGGGTCATACTTAGTGGAGGTAATATCAGTGCAACTAGGTTTCACAATTTACGAAAGGGAATGTCTGGTGATTAGGACATGTTTCTGTCTTGTCTCACCTGTCGGTCGCGGGGTCATGTCTTTCGTTTCTTTATATAAGTTCCCACGCATTTTCAACGATATCTGTTTCCACTCGTCTTTTAATACAATTCATGGGGCACTGTTCCATCTTGGACAGCAACATCAAAACTCTTCAATAAGTTTTCATCGCGTACACAGCATGGATACAGAACCTCTAAGAGTTTTACTGCTGGGTTCTGGGGGCAGAGAACATGCTCTCGCGTGGAAACTCAGTCAGTCGCCTTTAGTCGATCTCATCATCGTGTGTCCCGGGAACGCGGCGACAGCTGGGCTCAAAAGGACGCGGAATTTCGACATCGGGGATGTTACTGGATCCCTCAATGTTGCTAGGTATCATAACATTAATTTGGCTATCTTTACAAGGGAGTCAGATTTGGTAAAAGGGGTAGTTGACATATTCACTCGAGGTGAGCCCGGGCATACTGGAGGTTCCATCAAACTTATCTGACCTATCTTGCTAATCAAGGTTATCAATTAAGAAGGAATACGGTGCATTGGTCCACCTTCAGCGACGTCAATGCTTGAATCCTCGAAGGTCTTTGCAAAACAATTCATGCAGAAGCATGCAATCCCAACAGCTCCATACCGTACTTTTTCAACCAACCGGGATGCTTTGTGTTTTATCGAAACCCAATTCTCATGCGGAAAGAACAAGGTGGTTCTTAAATACCTAGGTATTGCAGGTGGGCATTGTGTTCACATAGTAGAAACCTGGGATGAAGCGGCCAATGTCTTGATCAGCGAATCTGACAAACAGGGGGACTCTTCTTCCGGTCAGCCCTACAGCATACTAGTGGAAGAGTTCATGGAAGGTCCCGAGTTCACCATTATGGCTCTTACTGATGGCCAGCATTTTACTATGTGCCCACCGTATGCGGACTTCAAGAAGCGCAAAGACAACAACGAAGGCCCTATGACAGGGGGTATGGGCTGTGTATGTCCAACAACCAGGTGCTCCGAGCCGATGTTTCAAGAGTTACAACAAAGATTCATGGCACGCACCGTCACGGGATTAAAGAAACAAGGTAATTACTTCATTGTCTTATTTAGCCACCTACCGATAATAAGTTAAATTTGCAGGTCTTGGTTTTGCCGGATTTATTGCTATCGGTATAATATTAACAGAAACGGGACCTATGGCAATCGAGTATGATCTTCGACTCGGTGATCCGGAAACACAAGCATTGATGCCACTTTTAACCCCTGAAGTTGATCTAGCGGCTGTTTTGATGCAATGCCATGGTACTCAGTTGCGTTCAAACTCGCTTGTATTCCTAAACGGCTATGTTACCATTGTGGTGGTGGCTGTGACAAGAGGGTATCCCACGAAGTCGTGCACTGAGAGCCTCGGCATCACGCTCTGTTTGCCTTTTGACAAAAGTACATAATCTCCCCACTCCAAATTTAATAGCCATAGTACTGATGAGAGCGAAGATCTGCAGATATTTCAAAGTCATACGTTCATGTCAAAGTCGGATCAAGGCACAGAAGTCCTGAGAGCGCAAGGAGGACGAGTTATCAGCGTGTGTGGTTTGGGCAGGACTCGAGATATCGCAGCTAAGACAGCTTACTCTGGTATAGCGGGTGTGTACTTTGAAGGCATCGACTATCGACGTGATTTAGGTACCTATCTACTTTAGTACCGGTGGAGTAGGATAACCAAGGCAGTTTCTTGACTTCGAGCTTGCCAAAAGGCTACACTCAGCTTTATTGAAGCGGTCGACTCATGCAACCTGACCTTAAATTCTCAGGCCATTTATTTCTTTGTAGTCTACATCTAAAAGTTAGACTTTCTATCAATTAGGAATTATGGCTTTAAATAAGCTGCTACATAACCATGGCTTACAAGGCCAAGAGTCATTTTTACTATGTGTGAACCCGTACATGCACCGGCATACTATCCTTGACTCTCGGAATTGCATTTGCCCCAACCTGATAGCAACGATCGCCCCATACTGTCGACGCTTTCTTGGAGTCGGTTGTTCCTCTACAAAGAGGTTAGATTAGTGGCAGTTCATGAATGGACAACAGCTGTGAGAAGACTTACTTGACCCGATCCCATTTCTCCCATGTGACCTCAACATCAAAGCACCTCGTCACCAGGACCATTACCAACTTGACCTCAAGTATAAGAAGATGCTGTCCGATACAATTTCGAGGCCCCGACACAAAGGACCGCCAACCATTAGTTGGTGGGAATAATGGATCTTGGTGATCAGTAACGAGGAATCTTTCAGGGATAAACTCATCTGGTCGATGCCAAACTTCAGGGTCGCGGTGAACTGCCCATGTTCCATCCCAGACAATGAAGCCTTCGGTGGGTAGCTTCTTTCCATCAAAGCCAGGATCGGAATCAGGATGGCCAACAAGGAAGAAGCCTGGCTCACCGCGACGCATGGTACCGATATTGGTGTGATATCGCATTGATTCCTTGATAACGGCCAGAGAGTATGGAAGTTGATTCATCAACTGGGGGTCCTCTCTTATCACGTCGGCAGCGTCCCAAGCATTTTCCCCAAAGACAGCATCGTGCTCATCGCGTAACTTGACCACAACATCTGGGTATTGGCACAACAAACGAAACAACCATGCAATGGTAGCTGCAGTTGTATCAAACCCGGCAAACAGGAAAGTATTCATTTGACCTATCGCCATATCCATGAATTCGGCGTCGAATTTTACGCCTGGCTGAGTCTTGCCTTCATTTGCGGCACCGTTCTGCTCAGCCTTTTCTTCCTGGAGTGCCTGAACAATGAGGTCGACGAGTGTCTTTCCTTTGGCGGTAGGATTCTCTTGCAGTACGTTCGTACGTTCCTTGATCATGGGAGTTAGGCTATCAGCCAGAGTCTTGTAATTCTTCCACAATTTAAATTGGCGCCAAGGGCTGTAGTATTGGATGACATTGGCGATGTTAACGAAGAAGCACAGTCTAGAAATAGTATCTTGAAGAGTGTGACACATGGGTGAGTTCACCCCCCATTGTTCATTCAGGCGAACATCTCTATGAAGAGCTCATCAGTATCGAGAAAGTGTGTACGGATGGAAGCTCCCTGACAGTCGCCTCTTATGAACTTACAGGAAAAAGCGCACAATGACATCAAGAGCAAGATTGGTGGTGGCCTTTTCAAATAAGAAAACATCTCCCCACTGACCATCCTTACCTGCCTTGCTCCTGAGGACGGCCGCAAAGTCCTCGACCTCTTCGAGGATGTCTACGATACGGCTGTTGATGTTCTGGATGCTGAAAGCCGGGTTGAGTCTCTTACGCCAGATCTTCCATTCTTCGCCCTCCATAGAGGCCAAGTCGCGGTTCTTGGTCAATGGGTAAAGGGTGTGCTTCTGCTCATATGCCTTGGGCAGCGAGTGCTGAGTGGTGAACTGGGTTGATACATCAAGATTGAGAGATATCACCATGGGTGCGGTGAATGGCCATGTATCGATGTAAGCAACAGGTGGACATTTTGTGCACTGTGGGAAGAGTTCACGCCAATTCTCTCGGATCATCATCATCAAATAGTCGCCATGGGCATCCGACGGGAGAGAGGAAACGAGTTTCCCGACAGGCTTGAGGTGACCGAAGACCATGGAATGTTTCATGATTGGCTTTGGATCAGATTAGCCCGTGGACGGTTCACGGGATGCTCAGGGAACTCACAATCCCTTGTGCTTCAAGAGCCTGGAACTTCTTGCGGACATGATACCCTTTGCGAAGGGCATGTATGAGCAATGCTACTAAGATTACCCCAGAGAAACTGAGGCAACGCAATATGAAAGAGGGGCCATCATGCTGATAGTAGAGAGACCACATTTTAACCAGAATCCAAGATCTCAGTTGTAAGAATTAAGAACTACATGGTCACGTTGTTGAGAAATCGGTGAGAAAAGGTGGCTGTTTGTCTCATTTCATTTTCAGCTGAACGAACAGGCCTGTCTATCTGTAGAGCGGATCGTATTGCCCCACAGGTAAGCATGCAGTTACAGAGTATGTATCTTTCAATCCTTGCGGGCAAGTCGATCGCCAGTTGCGAATGAAAATCTGGATGCAATGCATTTGTGACACCTATCTACATGATGGTAGCTATTGGTGTTAGGTAGAGTGTTACTGTTGGGTTTAAACATTTTAAGTAACGGCAGTGTAACGGGTCTCTACTACGTAACACTTCGCTTGAGAGCTCGAATTAGGAAAGAAGCTGTTAAGGGTCAACTGGATCGGATGACAATACCCCGAGTCTATGCGGGGTTCTAGCGCCTGCATCATGACTGCCTCTCTTTCTCTCCCATGATACAGTACACATTTACTACCCCTCTTCTTACCACCATAATATTGAAGGTAGATTCACCATTCAACACCCATATCATATCATTCATCATGTCTATGTCGGCGGAAGAGACGTCCAAAGTACGAGATGGTTTCCCTAGACCATTTCCCAACATTCCATCCAATGTGACGGAGCAATTCCGCTTGAATGGCAAGGTCTGTGTTGTCAATGGCGCTGCCGATGGTCTTGGATACGCTGTAGCTGAAGGTTATGCTGAAGCCGGCGGCAATGTTGCCTTGTGGTATAACTCGTGAGTCTTTGATCAATTCCTAATGCACCATGAACTAACGCCGCCACAGGAATGATGCTGCTATTGAAAAGGCTCGTTCCTTATCGGAGCAGCATGGAATAAGGGCTTCAGCTTACAAGGTCGACGGTAGGGTTGCCAGAAGTAACGAAAATCTTTCCAGTAGCTTACCCATGTTTCTGTCAGTGTCCGACGCTCAACAAATTCAAGATGCCCTGAAGAAGGTTCTTGATGACTACGGTAAAATCGATGTCTATGTTGCAAATGCAGGTATGGTCTAATCAATCTCTTTGTATCATGAGAAACAAAGTTGACAAAACTACCAAGGCATGGCTATTTCAAAGCCAATCCTCGAGCAGACTATCGAGGAGTACAAGAAGCAGATGTCGGTTAATGGTACGTACCTTGCCCTAAGCCATATTCCATGTCTAATAACCACGCAGTTGATGGCGTTGTTTACTCTGCAAAATACGCTGGCGAGATCTTCAAGCGTCAAGGTTTCGGCAACTTCATCATCACATCTAGCATGAGTGCCCACATCGTCAACGTGCCAACCGACCAGCCGGTCTACAACGGTAGCAAGGCCTTCATCACCCACTTTGGAAAGTCTCTTGCTCGAGAGTGGCGCGAGTTTGCACGCGTAAACATCGTATCCCCTGGCTTCTTTGACACAAAGATGGGCGCTAGCCCCGAGGCTCTCAACGAGGCATACCGAATGGCTGTGCTAGGAAGACAGGGGCATGTCAAGGAGATCAAGGGTCTTTATCTATACCTTGCGAGTGATGCTTCTACTTATATGACCGGTAGTGATTTGCTTATCGATGGAGGCTATGTTCTTCCTTAAACACAGACGATCTACGTATCATTTCTACATACGTGCAGCTATACAGTATAAAGAATAAATATTTATCAACTATGGAACAATTGTAATCTTTTTATCCCATTACGAGCAGTTATTAAGACTATATGTATATCAATTCGTGTCATAAAGAATGCCATAGTTTCATGAGAGAATCAAAAGCCTTTCCAGCATTGCTTTGATGCGAAATTACATCCCGATCACATTTCCCCTCACTCGGATAACGGTACCCCGAACTAAACAGTCACCTGACTGACTTTGCGGAGGCTTCCAGACGTATTTATACGATTTATGTTTGAAGTAGAGAACCTTGATATCATAAAATTTTAGGCACCATCTATCGTTCACTCGAACATCATACGTACCTAGACTCCAACACCAGCTAGCAGAATGGCTGAAACAGTAGGTGGCATCAAGATTGTCTTCGGCAGTACTGACTATATACTATATAGAACCCGTCTTGTTTCCTGTACGGTCCTGGAGATGCCAGGTTTGAAGATAGACCATTCCCTCAGATCGAGGATCCGCACGATGTAATTGTCAAGATTGCATACACAGGCGTCTGCGGTAGTGACGTGAGTAGTACTATTTCACTTACTTGTTAATATCGTTGACATATCCAGGTCCATTTCTGGACCGAAGGCGGCTTTGCAAGAAAAGTCAGTCAACAGCAGCCTCTAGTGATGGGCCATGAAGCTTCAGGAATAATCCATAAAGTTGGCCCAGCAGTCTCCCAACTCAATCCAGGCGATCGCGTGGCTATAGAACCAGGGTTCCCATGCAAAAGCTGCAATTACTGCAAGTCCGGACGGTACAATCTGTGCCGCAAGATGAAGTTCGCTGCAGACCCTCCATTCACTCATGGGACACTTTCTCGATTCTTTAAGATCCCTGAGGATTTTGCCTACAAGATCCCCGACTCCATCAGTCTCGAGGAAGCTGTTCTAGTGGAGCCCCTCGGCGTTGCTGTTCATGGCGTTCGCCTTGCTGATATACGACCTGGCCAGAATGTCATTGTGCAAGGAGCTGGAACTGTCGGATGTCTTACTGCAGCAACCGCAAAGGCTTATGGGGCCAAAACTGTTGTTATCACAGACATCAACCCTGAGAAGCTTTCCTTTGCGAAAGGTGTTGTAGAGTGTCACACGTTCCAACCCCAGCTAGACGCGACGCCTGAGCAAGAAGCTGTCAGACTGAAGCAAGAGGCAGGTTTCGATCTAGGCGCCGATACCGTGCTCGAGTGCACAGGGGTTGAAATATCAGCACACACTGGCATCTTAGCTCTGGTACCAGGCGGCGTTTTTGTGCAAATCGGGCTGGGCAAACCTATACAGTCTTTGCCTATCCATTCCATGTGCGAGAAGGAGATGACCATGAAGACTTGTTTCCGTTACGGTCCTGGTGATTTTGAAATTGCTCTCGAGCTGCTTGAATCACGCAAGGTATCCGTTTCTTCATTCATAAGCAGTATTGTACCATTTGAGAAGGCACCTGACGCGTGGGTTAGAACTATGAAAGGAGAGGGAATTAAGAATCTCATCAAGGGGGTAGAGGATTGAGTTTGATTTGTTTCGGGGTTCAACTAGCCGTAGGCATCTAACTTGGATGCCTATTTTTACATGACTATTGGAATTACCTGCCAATTATGGAAAAAATATACTTGGTGTCTATTTGACATTTTATGTCGTCGTGCAGCGTGATAGGGTGGCTCGGATCCTACCTCGGACTATCAACTTAGAGATGGCTGGAGATCGCAATTACGACAATGCGATCCATGGTGCCAACGTGACCGTTTTAACCGAAGGATTTCTACTCTATATGTTTCGGTGGTTTATCAATGGTCAGCTCGGTTCATTCGCATAACTGCGCCTTGAGTTGCCACTTGGATGCGACATCAGAAAGGATCGCAGGTATTTATCCGACAGAGCCATCAAGCATTAAGACGCTCGTGCAATAGAACGTTGTCTAAAAACTACAGATATGGGGCTTAGCAAACGTATTAATAATTCGAAGGATTGTGCAACTAGTTTAGCTCATATGGAGAGCTCGCGACGGCTATTTTCAAGTGATTAGGCTGATGCCGACTCTTTCCATCAACTACATAAGATCAGCAATTGCTGTTTACTCCTTTTCAAATTGATCAGATATAAACTAATTTACCAATTATGAAACTCGTCTACATTATCACATCTCTCGTATTGTGGGCGAATGGAGTCTGTGCATACAAACGACTCTCTCCCCACCGAGCTGCAAATGATATCAAAGGGCAAGCGTAAGAACCTTCTGGCGACACTCCAGCCCAACGACAGGAAGCTGACTATTCCTAGCCTTGATAGTTCTCTTCAGACGTTATACAGTATTGCTCTCAACAATAACAACAGTCGAGCTTTCGGACTTCCGGGCTACAAAGCCTCTCTCGACTTTGTTCATAAGCGCTTAAGCCATGGAGATCAACTTGATATCTCCGTTCAACCATTTACCCATCTCTTCTCTCAAACTCGCAAGATCGCTTTGACCGGTCCTGAAGGGGAGAAGGTCAATGCGGTGTCCCTGCAATACAATCATGCCACCCCATTGCCCGGGGGCGTAACCGCTCCCTTGGTTTTAATCCCTATCGACGACGAACGTGGTTCTGGCTGTTTTGAAGATCAGTGGAAGGGCATTGACGTGAAAGGGAAGATTGCTTTAATAAAACGCGGCAAGTGTCACTTCATCAACAAGCTCAAACTCGCGAAAGAAAACGGGGCTTCAGCTGCTATTGTTTTCAATGACAATCCCGCACAAACCGCCGGCTCCGGTTCCCTTGGTGCTGAAAACATTGGTAAACTTGCGCCTGTTGGTGTTATCACATACGATTATGGCAACGCTTGGGCAGAACGACTCAAGAACGGTGAAACTTTGGAAATCAATTTGATTATCGATGTCATAACTGAAAAGCGCGAGACCTGGCAGATCATCGCAGACACGAAGGAGGGTGATCCCGACAACATTGTTATGCTAGGCGCTCATCTAGACTCTGTTCAAGAGGGTCCTGGTATCAACGATAACGGAAGTGGTGTTGCTGCTCTACTAAGTATCACTGAGTCGATCAAGCACAAGAGTTTCAAAAACAAGCTCAGATTTGCCTTTTGGGGCGCTGAAGAGAGTGGGATGATTGGGTCGAACTACTATGTATCGAATTTATCCAAGGAGGAAGCGAGCAAGATTCGATTCTACTACAACTACGACATGATCGCCTCTCTACAACCATACTACATTGTATATTCCGACTCGGACGCTCACAAAGCTGGTGCCAAGTATATCTACGAGTACCTCACTGAGCATGGATATCCAGCTGAATACGCGTAAGTTGAAAATCAACATCAAGGCACTCCCGAACCAAGCTAATAACTCACGATAGACCTTTCGGAAGTTCGTCTGATTACATAGGCTTTCTCGAACTAGGGATTCCGTCATCTGGTATCTTTACCGGTGCTGGCCCGCCTCAAGATGTCTGCTACCATACCGCTTGTGACGATATCAAGAATATCAACAAGGAAGCATTTCTTGTCAATGCGAAGGCTGCCGCATATGCAGCGGCTAGTCTTGCCTTGAATGTTGAAGAAGTGCCCGAACATGAGATCTCAAGTACGAATCCATCGAGCAAGCGTGGAATGGCACGAAACATGGCTAGATGGGCCAATGTCGCTCGTGGAGCTGAGAAGGTACACAGTTGTGGAAGTGAGAGAAAGGCCTTTATGTGAGATATCATTTCCTCAGCCAAGAACTCAGGATATCTATGTCCGAGCAAAAATCCTGAATGTTATTTTAAACTACAAACTGTGGAGTTCCATATACAATTCTGATATGTTCTGTGCTACTCCTGGCAGGCTGCATAGTGATTGTTGTCTCTATAAGGCTTGGCATTTCGAATATTAAGCTAGAATAACTTCCAATTCGTATATATTAACCGAAAAATCATGATACCAGCTATGAGATCCATATTGCCCAGACGCCAGATCATGAATTACATGCACTGCATGTAAGAGATAGTGGCTGGGCGAACTTGGCAGAGCTTGTGCATTGTTGATCTGGGGTAAGGAACCAAGACGGGCTGGCAGATGTAGCCAAGTCAGAAAGCACGTTGTCGCCAAGAAAGTTTCTTTTTAGAACTACTTGTCTAGTTGGGGATGGATAATAGTGGTTACTCGAGGCTGGGCTCTTAGCTTACTACCTCTAGGGTGAGGTCAACAGATGGTCCACCCAAAAACTGTATAGAAATTTGGTATGAGGAAATAAATTAGCGGTGGACTAGTGAAGTTACAAACCCAAGTATTTATGACTAAGTAGTTTGTTATTGGATATGTTTAGTGCTGTAATGGTTAAAAACAACATATAGCAAACACCTGTGATGAATTAGCGAATACCACCACGCTACTAAGACGGTGAAACAGCTGAATATGATTCATGCCCGATCCCAAATTAATGGAGTCTCGGTTATTGGGTATAAATTTAAGCAAAGTAACGGTGTGGCTATTCCATTCCTAGGATTGAGTGACTGACATCCGATGCGTTGACATTTCCAGATCGAGTTTGTTCCATGTCTAATATTTTCCTGCAGAAGCTCATGTGATCTTTCGGTAGGGGCAATAATTGTCACATTTTATAGGGTGTTTTTGTCATTGCGCGTCCAAGCCCTCTCAACCTTGTTTACAGCCTGCAGGCCAAGTAAAGGTAATCTCAACGGGTACGGACCTTGGCAGGCAATAAGCTGGACGATTATTTCCATATCTGATCTACTGTCAACATCAGCTGGATCTGATTTTTGTAAACTTGAGGTTAAGATGTACATCCGATAAGTCGATCTGTCGCTGTAGCCGCTGATATATTTTACACTAAATATCGGGTGTATATAGAGTAGTCCTGTCTTATATGCTACTGCATGTACCTATTGATCAGCGACCGTTTTCTTAGTCTCCTCTCTACTGTACAGTGTCCAATGTCTCACAATGATGGTTGGCCGGGGAAACGTGGGGTCTGGGGTAATTATTCGTGATGTACAAGAGACAAGCCGCTTTAATGAAGTACCTACTCAGTGAGTCGGAGATTCGCCAATTCGGATTTGCTTTTTCTTGCATTTTACGGTTAGAATACGCCATTAACCTCAACCTTTATTGGTAAAGCACAGTATCTCAGCTTCTCGCCGCTTGCATATTGGGCAGTCTCGGTCAACAATGCCGCATAGAACCAAGCGTCTCGTTGGATGCTTTACAGGGTATCTCTCTGCTTACTCTGACCGAGACCTTGCACGACTGTATAGTGAGGATCTCGGAGATGATTCTTCCCAGCATTCGGAGACAAACAAAATACATCGTCGGAGGTCTGAAGCCGGCTGTGCCAAGCCTCAACGGACGGAGCGGTGGTGGGTCTCCGCAGCGGAGCACGTGACTCGTACGATGTTTCTCTTGGCATTAAGGGCGGAGTTTAACGCGGAAGGCGCAGTCCGGGGCAGACTCGGAGAAATTCGGAGTGGCCGAAAGGCTGATAAGACTTGATGTGTTGTGATGGAAAGAATCACGTGGGAAATATAGAACAATTTTGAGGATAAATCATTTTCTGGATGCTGCATTGCATGGTGTTGAATGTAACGCGGGCAAAGAGAGAACAAGAAAAAGAACTTGTCGCTAAACTAAACACACACAGTCTTTGCCAAGATCAAACTTGTTCACACTATTGGACAATAGTCCAGTACCACAACATGGTGGATCAGGTGGTATGTTGATTTTGAGTAGCCGATAAGCTTCTTTTGTAAGCGTACTGGAGTCCTAAGTGCCCAGAACCTTAAGCAGCATAAGCGCAAGTTATTGGGGTCAGTGTGGGCCAACAGTGGCGATCCCTGCAGACATATAGTAACAAGCCAATCATCGAGACTTGAAGAATGCGTGGCCTAAACTTGTTCCAGAAAGGAGTTGTCTCTCTTGGCTTTCATACCATGGCATCAGATGCAAGAATCCCACGCTGCAAAATACAGAGATACCTCAAAGCTCAGGATATCGTAACATGAACAAAATGAACTGGTGGGAGACATGGGAGGGAAGTAACCTCGGCGTATCTTTTCCTTAAACCTCCGAGAATCGATTGGATACGCGTCATTGCTCAAGCGCCAAGAGCCGCCAAGACGACCTGTTTCTCTTTGAAGTTATCACGCCAAGATGTGACGAACCAAGCTGAACCTTGAAAGGCTTCAACAGTCGACTTTTTCTCTCGGCGACTTGAGTACCGTGCCGAAGGGTACTTGGCAGGTCCCTTTCCCTTGGACGGTGATGGAATGCCGAATCAATCAGCAGTTTATTTTTTGTTGTTTTTCCGTTGGCATGCCTATGTATGGGGACACATTGGCGTGTTCAACGGTTAATCCTACTACCCATCACGATGCCTGTCAAACGGGATGGCTACTTCAACGGCGATGATCAAAAAGACAAGGCCAATCAACACACCTGTCCCCGTGCGTACCTAGCAAGTGAAAAAAGAAGAAGAGATCCGTGACCGCAGCTGCCATGCAATAATCCGTCACACACCCAATGACCTCACAATCTCGGTGCAAATATTCTCTTTCTGTCTTGTCTGATTGCACGTTGTACAACGCCAAGCTGCCAAGACACCATGATATCCACTGTGCGCACCACCAGGCAGTCTCGCGATTGTGGTTTTAACCATGGTAGTTACGAGGTACCTCAATCCGCTTCGAAGTTTCTATTGGTAAAATGAGTAGGATCTTGATCATGGGTAGAATCTAGAAGAAACGCACCGACTGCTTCAAAAGATATTAGGCGAAGATTCCTGTTTGTTGTTTTATACTGTCGCTATGAAGCTTGATGTAGGAACCGGCAGTTGTGAATTCACCAAGCGTGACTCCTAGTTTACTCTCGGAGACAGCCGAAGAATACAGTGGTCTTTACTTGGGATTATCCCCCAGCTACGCTAAAAACATGCTGCAATTTAGAGGCTCAACATCTTCCCAGGTACCTACCTAGGTAGTTGACTACAGGGATGGATTGGTAGGGCCGCCCGGGCATTTCCAGGGAGGGTGCAGGTGGAGAAACACCAACTCTAACTAAATTGTGGCGTATCTCAACCGTACATACACTAACTTACCAACGCCAAGAAACCCCGAGCATGGCAACGACTCAAGTTCCGCTCCGAGCGAGAAAGCTTGAGAACGAGCAAACATCTTGCTCGATGCCATTGATGACGGTCGGTCCAATTTCAAGATTTCAAAACTATATATGACCTCTCCCTCCCCCGTACCCCACAAAGATGTCTGTTTGTTCAACAAGTTTAGAGTTATCATCCACCAACCTGTTGAAGGCATCTCGACTACCGATACGCTTTCCACTTACATCACATTCCATTAACTCGATCTTTTCTATTTCGATATACAATATATCATCCATGACACTCAAGTAGCTTATGGATTATCTTGTGCACCTCCATACCTAAAGCATCCAGCATACAACAACACTCATAGATCGACCCTCACACACTCATACCAAGCATAAGGAACACAAACAACAGTTTCCAGCTTTATCCCCCTTCCCCTTCCCCTTCTCCCCTTTCCAGGTCATTTTCCTTCCCAATTGATCGACCATGGCGGCAGAATATCCCAAGCACCCGTTCCTCCTCACTGTCGAGGAGACGGCCGAAGCTCTTGGTACCAGCACCGACAAGGGTCTTACAAGCCAACAAGTAGCTGAAGCCCAGGCAAAATACCCAAAGAATGAGCTCGACGTCGGAGGCACTATACCTTGGTATAGTATCTTGACCAAGCAATTGCTCAATGCCATGATTATTGTAAGTTCGTTCGTTCAACTCGCGCAATTGGCCATACTAACTCGCAACAGGTTCTTGCTTTTGCTATGGCACTTAGTTTCGGTATCAAGGACTACATCGAAGGTGGTGTACTTGTCTTTGTTATCGTTCTCAACGTCACAATTGGTTTCTGGCAAGAGTACCGCGCTGAGAAGCGCATGGATGCTCTTAGAGCCCTCTCCTCTCCCAGTGCCATGGTTCTTCGTGACGGAAAGACTCAAGTTATTTCCAAGTAAGTTTTCCCCGCAACAAATATTTCGTATTCCAAGTCTAACCGATTCAACAGTCCTGAAGTCGTCCCTGGAGATATCGTTCTTCTCAAGATGGGTGACACTGTCCCTGCCGATCTCCGTCTATTCGAAGCCATGAATCTTGCCTGCGAGGAAGGTCAACTCACTGGCGAATCCATCCCCGTCGAAAAGATCTCCGATAACAATATTACTGCTCCTGGCACTGAGAAGCTGGTCCAATCTGAGGATGAGATCGGTATTGGTGACCGTGTCAACATGGCCTATGCTACTACCGTTGTCCGAAAGGGCCGTGGTCGTGGTATTGTCACTTCTACTGGTATGTCCACAGAGGTCGGCAAGATTGCCGCTTCCACCTCCAAGAAGACACGCAAGGCCGGTCGCTCCATGAACTACAAGAAGTACGGAAAGAAGCAGCCTTTCGTTGGTGCTTCAAAGCGTACCTGGGATGTAATTGGCAAGTTCTTGGGTCTTACCGAGGGAACTCCTCTGCAACGAAAGCTCTCCGCCCTTGCCTACGTTCTCTTCGGCTGTGCCATCATCCTCGCGATTGTTGTGTTTGCCGTCAACAAGTTTGACATGAAGAACGAGGTCATCATTTACGCTACTTCTTTAGGTATCGCCATTATCCCCGAGTCCCTGGTCGCTGTCTTGACTATTACCATGGTCGTTGCCGTCACTGTTATGCGAAAGGCCAACGTCGTCGTCCGTGATCTTTCTGCCCTCGAGGCTCTCGGAGGAGTCACAAACATCTGCTCCGACAAGACTGGTACTCTGACCGAGGGTGCCATGATTGTTCGCAAGGCCTGGATCCCCTCTTCCCACATCTACACTGTCCGCGACTCCCAGAGCCCCAACGACCCAACAAAGGGCCGAGTCACCTATTCAAAGCAAAACGATTCTGAGCCCGAAGAACCTCCTGCTCCTCGTGATTACGATCGCGAGCGAAGTGCTGCTGTACTCAAGTTTGATGTGCCTGATGAGAAGCTTAACCAGAACAACAACGCCCCTACCAAGCCGGCCGAGCCTGAGGTTGAGTGTGAAATGACCGATGAGCTCAACGCTTTCCTGCTATCTTCTGCCCTCTGCAACTTGGCTACAGTTCGCTACGATGAGGAGGAGGAGAAGTGGCAAGTTACTGGTGAGCCCACCGAGATTGCTCTTCAGGTTTTTACCCACCGCTTCAACTCTGGCAAGAAGACTCTCGAAGGCCAAGGCTGGAAGCAGACTGCCGAATTCCCCTTTGACAGCTCCATCAAGCGCATGTCTGTTATTTACGATGCCCCCGCGGGAGCCAGCGGATCCATTATCGATACTCAGAATTCCATGGTTTTCACCAAGGGTGCTGTCGAGCGTGTTCTAGATCTTTGCGACTACGCTGGCACTGGAGCCGACCAGCAGCCCATGACCGAAGACCTCAAGGAATCCGTCCTCACTCAAATGAACAACCTTGCCTCTCAGGGTCAACGTGTTCTCGCTATCGCTTACCGCCCTTGGGATGGTCGCTTCACTGCCAAGCAGGCCTCTTCACCCGCTGAGGATGAGAAGCTTCGTACTGAAGTCGAAAAGGGCCTCATCCTTCTTGGTCTTGCTGGTATCTACGATCCTCCTCGTCGCGAAACTAAGCCATCTATTGCTGAGTGTTCTAACGCTGGTATCCGCGTTCACATGCTTACTGGTGACCATCCTGAAACTGCCAAGGCTATTGCTAAGGAAGTTGGTATCATTCCCAAGAACATGGGTATTCTGCCTGACCATGTCGCCAAGTCCATTGTTCAAAAAGCCACTGACTTTGACCGCATGACCGATGAGGAGATTGACGCTCTTGAGGAACTTCCCCTGGTTATCGCTCGTTGTGCTCCTGACACGAAGACTCGCATGATCGACGCTCTTCGTCGACGTGGTGCCTTCATGGCCATGACTGGTGATGGTGTCAACGACGCCCCCTCTCTTTCTCGTGCCGATGTCGGTATTGCTATGGGTTCTGGTTCTGACGTTGCCAAGTCTGCTTCTAAGATCGTGCTCACTGATGACAAGTTTAACTCTATCGTCGCCGCTATCCGTGAAGGTCGTCGCATGTTTGACAACATCCAAAAGTTTGTCCTGCATCTTCTTACCTCCAACGTCGGTGAAGTTATCCTCTTGGTGTGTGGTCTTGCCTTTGTCGATGATAGTGGCTTCTCCGTTTTCCCCGTCTCGCCTCTGCAGATCATTTGGATCAACATGGCTACTTCCTCCTTCCCTGCCTTCGGACTTGGTCGTGAGCAGGGTGCTCAGGATATCATGCGCAAGCCTCCTCAAGACAAGAAGCGCGGTGTCTTTACCAACCAAATCATTGTTGATATGATTGTCTACGGTATCATCATGGGTGCTTGCACCATGTGCACTTTCGTCATTATCATCTACGGCGCCAACGGTGGAAACTTGGGCGAGGAGTGCAATCAACGATACTCCGAAGCTTGTATCCCCGTTTTCAAGGCTCGTGCCGCTACATTCGCTGAACTCACTTGGCTCATCCTCATCTCTGCCTGGGAGTTCAAGAGTCTGCGCCGCTCCATCTTCCGCCTCAACCCCGATGACGACAGCCGATTCCCCGTTTTCAAGGATATCTACTCTAACCGCTTCCTCTTCTGGTCCGTTATCCTTGGCGGTCTGTCTGTCTTCCCTGTTGTCTACATCCCTGTCTTGAACCACAAGTTCTTCAAGCACACAGGCATCACTTGGGAGTGGGCTCTGTCCGTTGGCTTCACTATTGTCTTTGTTGCTGGCATCGAGCTCTGGAAGATGACCAAGCGACACTTCCATCTTCTCGAGGACGCTCCTGTCCGACGTGGTGTTTGGGGCCAGGGTGGAGATGATGCTGGTCGACTTAGTCGAACCATGTCTTTCTCCAGCTTCAAGACCTGGGCTTCTTTCTCTCGCAAAGACACCGGCGAGTCTCTTGGAAAGCGAGATACTTCTCGCGGACCTTCCGAACGACATATTGTGCCTCAAGGCCTTGCTGCCACCGAGGCTTAATCTTATGAATTGCATATTTATGAAGATAATATTATGGGGGGTGATCTAAAAAGTAATGATAGATGAGGGAGATTTGGAGACTCTCTATTTGGAGAGATCTCGGCGAGCAGAAGTATTATGACGATTTCCTTTCTGACACTGCAAAGATGTTATGTTGATATCGCTTGTGCTTTTTCAGTTACAGTATTGGCCCTCATAGGGGGTATAGATATCCCGCTGTCCAGCACATAGATCGCTGGCGCGAAATGCATTATTTCTTCTTAAATTCCGTATGTCTTTGTGACGTTTCTATCTAAATTCATTTGATCGCATCGCTAATTTCATCGTGCTGGCTGTTCAACTTGGCACGCAAGCAAAAACACGGTCACCATGGCTAGCTTCTGATAAACTTGTATTGATGTACCAATACTCCATCTAGACTAAGCGCTTGTTCCTCGTACCTTTGGGTGAGAAACCATCAAGGAAACACATGTTACGACGACTAGATCCATTTTCTGACTACTCTAAATGACCAACTTAACAAACACAGCCAGTATCAGTGCCAAACATCCGACGCTCGGAAGACTGACTTTCGAGTGCGAGGCACTGTTCTCGCCTGTGGTGTTTAGGCCCAGATATTGCGCACCTATAGTCGTGAGGGAGCCACTGCTAGAAAGGAATGCAGCATTGGGGCCAACCTTGGACATATCAGATCGAAACGCTCCGAAGTATGTGTATCGGCCAATAAATTCCGACTCGTCGAACCACTTGAGAGTCTGTTTGAAGAATGAGTCCGTGGGCTTGGGATCTTGATGAGCGTAAGCGTATTCTGTGACCCAGATGGAAGCATTGGGCCATCTATGTGACTCATTAGCAGAGAATAATGGGTTACGTGGAAAAGTACATACTCGGCTAGACGTTCACCGATGTGGGATGCCAAACCCTCGAAGTTGTCATACCAATGGACAGGTAAATAATCCCATGTACAATTCCTCTTGGGGCCACCTCGACTCTTGATCTCGGTGCAGTTTCCAAGGAACTGCCTGAGCCATGGCATACCACCCCATCCACCGGTGCAAGCAGGGAGACCGAGTTTTATACCCATCTCGCTCAGGGGTTCGAAATTGGCGACCCAAGCTTCAGCAGCATCCTTTGGCTTGATGTTGCTTCCGCCGACTTCGTTTCCAGCATCTGGCTCGTTGAATCCCAGAACATGGGTGATGTTGATCCCGTCGTTTATAAGGCCCTTGACATTCTGCAGAAAGGTCGTGTCGCTGTTATCAGACCCAACTCCCCACATCATGGGTACGAATTCGAACTTTTCTTGGGGGATATCCTTGTATACAGGAGAAGGCTGGTCTTCGTAATTGTAGTACCATGTAATATCGCCGCCATTCTGGACCCATATCCTGTCATCTTGTGGTTCCTGTTTGTTGTGGACAAAGCAAAGTCCTCTCTTATCGTCGCTGGTAGCAGTCGCGAGGCTAGCTAGCAGAAGAGATATGAGATGCTTCGAAAATGCCATGATGAACGTGTTTGTGGATTCTGGTCCCAAGAAGTGGAAATAAGTGAGTGTAAATTGTCAAAGCCCAGGTAATGAGTGAAGAACTGTTTGTCGTAGCCAGAGCTGTTTTCGTCTGTTCGCCTTGGCTCGCCTTGGGTGACCAATATCTATCCGTACGATCTCTAGTCGTGTTGAGTTTTGATGGTCGATCGAGTTGGGATGAGCTTTCAGTAATAGAGTCGATGGACCTGCAAAGGCAAGATATAGTAATGAGCGTTGTCTTACACTTGTAGTTCCGTTGTGCTATATAGTATAAGAGAAAGTAATGAATGAATTAATGGACAGAGACATCACAACGAAAGACTTCAGGGGAGACGGGGGTGGTTGCCTGAGCATATAAGAGCCTGGCACTCAGAGCATTCGTCCCCATTCAAATTGTTCTCGGGTCCAAGATCTCACATAACTTAGTTTGAATAGATGGCTTGTGGCCAATCGCCGAAAATGGGCATGGTACGAAGTTATCCGGCCCGTTGGTTCTTTCATGGCCGGATGAGGAAGAGGGTCATCTCAACAAGGGTCTAGACAATCAGACGCTAGGGACTCCCGAGAAGCCGTCCTGAAGATCCGATGGTTGCTATTGGATCATGCTTGTCATCCAGGAACGAGTACCACGCTACCGCAGGTCCTGTTGGTTTTCTTGGCCATGTTTCTCGACCAAGTGGCTGATCCAGCAGCACAGTAGGCTTCGTACCAGGTTGGTGGGTTTCCTTGTTACTGTCGCATGGATTCCCAGTTAGACTTCCGATTGAGATGGTATCCAATCGAGCAACACTTGCTCATGCCCCTGTATCTAATTGCTGAATAAACAGCATATCTGACGAGTCTACAGGGTAACCTGAAAGCCAACGATTCTAGTTATTTGAAAGTAGATATTCTAGACTGACCATCAAAGCCCTATATTTATTCTCTAATTTAGCTTTGTATTGCATTCCAGTCGCAGTGATTGCTTACTCTGTAGAAACCAGTACTGTCGAAACAAACGCGATTCTGTAAATAATGAAGTCGGGCGATAGAGAGTGGTTGATATAGGGTGTCAAGCGGTGGATTCAGAATTTCAGCAAGAATTACCCATGGTTTAAGTAGCTGAGAGAAGAGGTATGAGTAATATGAGACTCTTTGGGTCTCTTTGGTTTCGGCAATAAATGTTGACCTGCTGCAAATTAAGATCACTTGGTGGTTGTTTGTTGGTGTCTCTGGAATGCTATAGTACCGGCCCCACAAAATAGATAATCACCCCGGAACCTCGGGAAGTGGTACCTCGGCTCCCCACACATTTCGAAGTACCGTTTGAGCTTCCGTTGGAGTTCAACCGGAGACCCCTCGCATGTTGAACTTCGCCTCGGCATCTTTTCTCCTATTTTAATGCCAATTGCGCTGTCGCTTCAATCCTTCCATTTGATCTGCAACATAATTCTCTTGAATCATATACACATACACATACACAATGGCTGCTGAACGTATTGGCTCAATCATCAAGCACCTGGCCCCCGGGTCAGCGCTTAACAGCATGTGAGTTGCCGCTGTCGCTAACCGATGCGTTGTAAACAAACTGACAACGGTATAACAGCCAGTCCAAGAACCCCGATGATATCGTCATCACTCTCGCCGTGCGAACACCGCTCACAAAGGCCAAGAAGGGAGGCTTCAAGGACACATCACTTGAATACATGGTCTATGCTATTCTGAAGCAAGTCCGAGAACGATCGAACCTTGACCCTGCCCTTGTTGAGGATATCTGCCTTGGAAACGTGCGTCGCAATTCCTGCCATCATAAACGAGCGCTTACTGACATTCTTTCAGGTCTCTGATGCCAAGGCCGCCTACAAGGTCCGCGCCTCTGCTCTCGCCGCTGGTTTCCCCAACACCGCCGGTGCCTCTTCCATCAACCGATTCTGCTCCTCCGGGCTCAAGGCCACCGCCGATATCGCCCACTCCATCTCCAATGGCTCCATCGAGGTCGGTATCGCCATGGGCGCCGAACAGATGTCCATCGGTGGTGACGCGCTTGACAAGCCCTTCGACGAGGCCGTTACATCACAAAGCCAAGAGGCTGTCGACTGCATGCAACCCATGGGTTGGACAAGCGAGAACGTTAGCAATGACTTTGGCGTCACCCGTGAGATGATGGATAAGTTCGCCGCCGGAAGCTTCCAGAAGGCTGAGGCTGCGCAAAAGGCTGGTTGGTTCGCAGATGAGATTGTGCCCATTGCCACCAAGGTCAAGGGCCCCGATGGCCAGGAGAAGGAGGTCACCCTCACACAAGATGAGGGTATCCGACCTGGTACCACTACTGAGAGCCTCTCCAAGATTCGCGCTGCTTTCCCTCAATGGGGCGGAGCCACTACCGGCGGTAACGCCAGTCAGATCACCGACGGAGCTGCCGCCGTGTTGTTGATGAAACGATCTACTGCCATTAAGCTGGGCCAGCCTATCATGGCCAAGTATGTTGGATCTACTGTTGCTGGTCTTGCCCCTCGTATCATGGGTATTGGTCCCAGCGTCGCCATTCCCAAGCTCCTCGCCCAACACAATATCTCCTTGGATGATATTGATATCGTTGAGATCAACGAGGCCTTTGCTTCCATGGCTGTTTACTGCCAGGACAAGCTTGGCATCACATCAGAAAAGCTTAACCCCCGCGGAGGAGCTATTGCTCTAGGTCATCCCCTGGGTGCTACTGGCGCCAGACAGATTGTAACAGGTCTGGCTGAGTGCAGGCGGCAGAAGAAGAAGATGCTTCTGACAAGCATGTGTATCGGCACAGGCCAGGGCATGGCTGGTCTGTTCGTGAACGAGCAGGTCTAGAGCGGTCAATGCATAGCCATATGCTGGGTTATTAATCATGTAACAACAACAGATCTCGATACGATCTACGACTCGGTTGGAGATACGATATCCTGATGAGCGAGAATACTGGATTTGAAAGCATAAAATGTTGTTCCTTTTTTAGCATTACTGAGATTACAAAAATACATATCGGTGAAACCATTTACTATTTGCCTTTTAAAAACATCAAACCGAGTTGTCTCATCGACGTGTCAAGCTATCGGGGCCGATTACAAATGATCATGAACTTTGAAGTCATTTCCATATTTCGCGGCCAAAGTCGGGTTCAGCAACAGCAACTCGACCACCCCAAGTCTCTCGCTACACAGTCCATGCAGTTGCAGGGATCGTTGAACAACACGACCTAGGTTGGCCATTCGCTGACATTCCTTGAAGCGGTTGTGGTCAGTGGTCACCCCGCCAGAGCTTAGAAGTCACCCGGAGGCTTTTGCTCTGATGTCACTGAAGGGTCCCCCCCGTAAGCGGTCAAAGATGGGCACCCTACAGCCATTGCGTGGGTGGCATTTCGCAATGGTTGATATTGATTGGCCTAAAAGCTGCGACTAGATCTGAAATTGGGGGGCCACCAGGGATGAGAAACTGCCTGATCATTACGCACAGCGAGTCAAGGGACCAGACAATGGGATGCTACCCTTGGAATGGGTTTAGTTACTCTCGTCCTCCTACCTTGGGAAGCTTTAGCGAGACATGAATTTTTGATCTTTTGTCTTTTGTCTTTTACCTAAGTACTCAGTCTTTTCTCGTCTTTTCCTTTCTTCTTGAGATTTCCATAGTCAGTTTCGCAGAGTCTCACCTTCCCAATTCCATGCATTGCTCTCCATCGTCTGTGTACTTGTCGAACTCCAAGCCGGCATCTTTTTGCCGACGATCGTCGACTGCATTCTGCGCCATCGCAAGCAGGAAACCCGCATAAAAACAAAGCTCAAATATAGATTGCTGGAAATATTCTCATAGCAGAAGTATTCGAAAACACAAACCGACCGACTCGATTTCCCTTAACGATCGTAAGCTGCGACGAGATCGATATTCGCAACCATGGCGAATCGACCCTCCCACAGCCGAACCAATTCGTCGACAGACCATCGTCCTGCTCAGCCAAGTACTCTTCGTCAAACCGTTAACCGAAACCAAAATGATGCATCGGCGACCGGCAACCCTGCGCCGCCAGAGTCGCCAGGACATCCCCAAGGGGCCACCATAGACGAGATCTTCGCCAATGAATCTACACCTCTGATTGACGGGAACAACCAGCGTCCAAGTCAGCGCCGAGGCAGCATTCATCCTGCCCACCCTGGTGTCTGCAGCCATGGCACTTTCAGTCCGCGACCCATGAGCCCGACATTGACTATGAGGAGTACCGACGAGGATGGCAGCGAGACCGCGGGATCGGGAACGCACATTCCTGTATTGGACAACGCCATCACGACAATCGTGGGCCATGAGGATTGGAAGAAGTGGTTGAAAAAGAGGATGCGAACAAAGACCATGGGTCACAGTAGTGTGCTTGCTGAGCAAGCTGGTATCGAGGATACAGCCTTTATGTGAGGCTGCCAATGTCGAATGGTTGTGAAATAGCTTGCTAATCTTTGAATAGGTACATGGCCTACTATATTCCATGCCTGAACTGGATGCGCCAGTACAAAGTCTCGTACCTCCGAGGCGATCTCATCGCAGCCGTCACCATGGCCTCGTTCTATTTACCGATGGCCCTGTCTCTCGCTGCAAACCTTGCCCACGTCCCTCCAATCCACGGTCTTTATGCTTTCGTCTTTAACCCCTTCATCTACGCTTTACTCGGATCTTGTCCTCAGATGGTTGTCGGCCCAGAAGCTGCAGGTTCACTTCTTGTCGGTACTGTTGTCAAGCAGAACGTTGGCTCTGGAGATGACGAAGACAATGACATGCTCCACGCGCAGATCTGCGGTATTGTCGCAGGTATGGCGGGCGCAATGGTTGTCATTGCTGGTCTTGCGCGACTAGGTTTCATGGACAGCGTGCTGAGCAAACCTTTTCTGCGCGGCTTCATCAGTGCGATTGGTTTCGTCATTGCCGTTGACCAGCTGATTCCTGAGTTAGGACTCGCTGTGTTGGCTGACAAGGCGGGCGTTAGCCATGGAAGCCCTGTGGAAAAGATCAGGTTCATCATTGGCAATGTTGACAAGGCGCATGGGTTAACATTCGCCATTGCCGGAATTAGCTTCCTTGTCATCATGATTTGCCGGTAAGTGGCGCTATGGCTGTTTTGCGCACAACGTTGACCGAGGATTTAGTGAACTCAAAAATCGACTCCAGCCCCGGTACCCCGGTGTCGCGTATATCCCTGATCGATTTATTGTCGTCGTTGTATCTGCGATTCTCTGCTGGCAACTGGATTGGGAGAATCAGGGTGTTGAAATTCTCGGAACAGTCAAAGCTGCCAACGGTCAGCTGCTTGCTTTCCAATGGCCTTTCAAGCTGCAGCATATGCCGCACATTCGAAGTGCCATGTCGACTTCTTTCCTGATTGCGCTTCTTGGATTTTTTGAGTCTTCCGTCGCCGCCAAAAGTCTGGGTTCAAGCGAGACCATTCAGGGCATTCAATTGAGCGCGAACCGAGAGATGATTGCGCTCGGCATTGCCAATATGGTTGGTGGTTGCTTCATGAGCTTGCCAGCATTTGGTGGTTACGGTCGAAGCAAGGTGAATAAGAGCACCGGTGGCAAGAGTCCCGCTAGTTCCATGTTCTTGAGTATCATCTCTTTGCTCTCGATTTTCTTCCTTCTTCCATACTTTTACTACCTGCCAGTAAGTCAAAGATGCACCTGACGTTGTCGCATGAGCTAACCCTGTCCAGAAACCCGTCCTTTCATCCATGATTTCTGTTGTGGCTTACTCGCTGATAGAAGAGGCGCCCCACGACATTAGCTTCTTCCTGAAGATTCGCGGCTGGACTGAATTGGGTCTTATGGCAGTTATTTTCCTGGCGACCATGTTCTACTCCCTCACACTTGGCATGGCGTTCGGTGTTGGAATCTCGATGCTCATGGTCATTAAGCATAGTACGCGACCACGAATCCAGATTTTGGGCCGAATCCCAGGAACCAACCGATTTGAGAACGCGGAGGGCGACAAGGCAAGCCTGGAGTTTGTTGAGGGTTGCCTCATTGTCAAGATTCCAGAGCCTTTGACATTTGCCAACACAGGAGAGCTCAAGTCCCGACTTCGCCGCCTGGAGCTCTACGGCACGTCAAAGGCTCACCCTGCTCTGCCTCGACTACGTCACGCTGACATGAACCGAAACGTGATCTTCGATATCCACGGTGTAACTTCCATGGACGGTTCAGGCACCCAGGTCTTGGCAGAGATTGTTCGCAACTATACCGAGCGAGGTGTGCGGGTCTACTTCTCTCGCTGCCCAGCCCGTAAAGACCACCCTGTATGGCGTTTGATGTCAAGCAGCGGTATCGTGGAGATGGCCGGCGACGGGCACTTTGTCAACGACGTGGAGGAGGCGCTACGCTTGACCGAGTATGAGGAAAGCATCACCGGAGAGTCCAGCCGACATCGCGAGCTATAGATACAGAATAAAAGAAGGGACCAGGGCGTTAGAATTTATTTTGATGCATAGGTAGTTTTTGAGGTGTTGTAGATTGCGCAGAGGAGGTACCACTGTCATCGACGTTGGATCATGAGTTGAAATGAGCATTAGAATTATTAGCATGAGTGAGCTACAGAAATTGAGAATAGCATATATTATATGGAAAAACTTGTGTACTCCTTGGGTGTAACCCCTTGAAGCGAAACAACTTTGTGACCTGCGACATTGACCTCGGGTGCAAAAGAATAGACTTTCAAGTCTTAAGTGTACAAAAATAATAGCCCAAAGAGTAAAGTCTAAGCAGCATAAGCTGCGGCCAATTTTTCAATACCCTGAGGGATCATACACAGTTCAGACCAAGGACTCTTGAGAACTAGGGACGGAGAGCTTGTACAATATGCGGAGTTTCTCTTGGAGCGCAAACTAAAGCGTTACAAGGTATATAGTTCAGTTTGCCAGATCCATCGGTGGGATCGCCAGTAAGTAGCCAAGAACGCTATGTCTTGATGTATGCTGCATGCCACACACATCTCACTGTTTGCCCATTTACGATGATCCATTAACTAGATGTGGCGCCTTTGCAGCACTTGTAGCACCTGCCAAGTTCGTCACCCTCGCTTACTATGATTGTATTTCGTCATGTTCTTGTTGCATCGCTGGACATCAATCCACTCAAAAATCTATCTTTATTGTTGGATCTTAAGTTTGGAGAACCATCTATTCATTAGCGGACATGCTCTAGCCGGACCCACCATGGATAACAATACACAAGACCAAGGACAAAAGATCGTGCCATCTTCTGATATGGATGCCATTGAGTTTGTGAGCATATGCCCAGAAGCTCGGGTTTTCGTCGAGGACTCTTCTAGGTTACGAGTGTTGTGGCAGCGCACAGCTAACCACCATCCGACAGGATTCTCAGGTAATGGACAGCGTAGAGGATGATAACAAGTCTGTTACCAGCGGCAGGTAAGTAGTGGCTGATCTCAATGTTCAATCCTTATTCTATCGTCCTGACTCGATAGAAAACCCATGGCTGATTCAAAGCGACAGTCTCCGCGATTCAACCGCGTCTATAACATCGAGCATCTTTCAGTATAGACATATCAATGGTCGACCCTTCCAGCAGTCCAAAACAACAGAGTATTGGTTGGTCTGATTGCGCATTCATTAGCAATGGCAGACTCACATGGCTGTCTAGGGCACCCACTGATGATCACTTTCAAGAGGGCGAGAACCCCGAAGTACAAAACGACAAGAATCATGTTTTCCGGAAATGGTATCAGCTTTTCTTCAAATGCGGCCGCAAGACCAGCCGAACCTTCGAAATTGCCAGAGATGGACGCCAGGAACAATACATGCGAGAAGCAGGCTTTATAGGTCTGGTGTCCCAGTCGTGGAAGGTGCCCATTGGAGGATGGCCTTAGGATAAGAATTTGAAGCAAGTTGGCCTCTACAACGGTGCTTTCATTGATCAGTCTATTGGTGGCTTTGCTATCTTTCCAATCGGCGAGATCTTGGGCTGGTCGTTCGAGGAAGTCACGGTTCTTGTCAGCGAGATGAGGAAAGCATCTAGGAAGCATAGATCCCTGCCATATTTCGTTGTGTATGTTTCAATAACTGGTATATTGATCTTTGCTAACTGGTGTGTAGGCATATGGTTTATGGTCGAAAGCCCGAGGAGGAGAACATTTGAGTGTAGTCTACTTAAGGAAGTTAAACATGTTCTATTTCTGTCTCTATTCTATTAGAAGGATCACCTTTGCCATCAGACTCTATAGATAGGTGATTTTTGACGCGGTGAGGCATACAGAAATACCGACTTGAAGTGTCTTGTCTCACCAAGCAGCTGCTCAGTTCCATCAAAGCCCCTGATGCAAGCCTGAAAACCACCCATCAGATGGATCCTCGGATCCATTAGCAAAGTTAAATTTCATAATCCAAGGAGTTAATCATACTTATCACACCATTGAAAGTATCTCCATCCGATACTCCATAGCCAAAACGAAGCGTTTAGAGCTCCCCGTTTCCCGTGTAGCAACTTGGTGATGGCTAGTGACATGATAAATGTTGAGACTCGTGTTCTATCTATCCCTGATGGTATCGGAAAAATTGGCCGCCTACAGCATAAGAGATAAAATGAGTAGGTTAGTTTATGATATTTAGACCAGGCTCCTTAGATCACTTAATTTTATACCCTAAGGCTTAGGATACCAACGTTTCTGCCACCTATTAGCCATCGAGTCTCTATTCTAGGTAGTTATCTTGTACGTCAAAAGATGCTGCACGAGATAGTCATATTGGGACCATCAGCTCGGCAGCACCGAAGTCTGTTTGCAACGAAACAGCCCATACATGCTACCTTTACCCCACGCTCAATAATCCTTGGCAGAAATTGAATTTTCAGTCAATCACCGTTGTAAGAATTCGGGTGCCTGGCAGTGAGAACAACGTCATTACCACGCTGTATGTACTAAACTGGACGGTTGGCTTGGCATTGGAATCCTCCGTTACATAGTCAGATAGTCTCGTAACATGGCTGGTTAATGGGCAAATGGGATTCATCGCCTAGTAAAGTACCACTAACGTAAATTAAGCTTGTTCTGACATTTTTGATCTATCTAATTTGTTAGTCTGCTATTAGAGGAAATAATAGTTGCAGTTCAAGTGGAAATCTCACCTTAATCATTTTAAAACTATGGACATGATTCATGAACAAGAGAACGGCAGCCATGTGAAAGAACCCTGAGCAGGGATAAGGATGGCCTTCGATCTCTGTATGTTCAACCAGTCAACATTATACATGCCGTTTCTTAGAGCCTCGTTCGGTACCTATAACATATGGCAAACTCATGTCTCGTTCAGTGACGTACAGCCCTGTGACTTACTACACAGGCCTCATCTTTGTCTACCTGCCGCCTTATCTAGGTAGGTTGCGTCGGCCAAGGGAATACTCCTGTACAAACCCCCCGGCTGCCGTATTATCCACTGATGTTATGCCAAGAGTAGAGGCAACTGAACCCCTGTTATATGGCGCACCTGTCGCCGAAGCAGATAAAGAGCGGGAATAAAACGCTTTAAAAGTCAAAAAGACAAGGTTAAGTAAAGTTGGGTTAAGCCGGTGGGGGATTGGTCTGTCTTTATTTAAGTTATGCTTAATTCATCCTCCTCGGCAACTGACCTCCACCGTATAAGTCTATCAACATATCAATAAGAAACAAGACTTGGTTCACCCATGAATAAAATAATAACTATTCTAATAACCCCCTTGAGTCAAAAAAAGTACTAGATAGTTATCTTGTAAACAAAGCCTGCCAAGTTCCATCAGTCAGGGTACCAACACGCCAAGTCTCCGGCCCTCTTGGCAGCGGAGTCATGATTTCCTTGGATTCGCAGAGCTTTTGCTTTTGCTCAAAAGCAAACGGACAAAGCCAAGTCGATCTTGCCCGCAAAGACCCCGTTATGCTTCGATTTCCGTAGTTGAGTGGGGTGATACCGATCCCTCCGTCCACTCCTTGTAAACGAGCCAAGACCTGGGCTCGTCCCCAAATGTTGGTCAACTGGTAATCATCTGTAATAAAAAGACGAATCTTCCACTTGCATACCTATGGAACTCTTCTGTATCTTGACATTCTTGACTTTGTCGTGAAATATTTCATAGTTGGTACAACTGAATGACAATTTTGCCTTTCGCTTGCCTGCGTCGAGTCATAGAGAGTAGGGCACAACAGCAACCTTATTCTCGCACAATAGAATTGTCGTGAAATATATTTCGACGACTTCTCATGTCATAGATATACCGTCCCTTCGCTTCAACCTGTTCACAAGGGAAACTCAACACTCAACCCCCTCCCCGAATCCACCATCATGGGAGTCCCTCCATTTCTCCAAAAGGTCGGCAAATGGCTATCTCCTCCACCTTCGAAATCCTCAGATAACAGAGAACAATGGAATTCACGTTTATCTTTCCTGCTCGCAGCTATGGGCGGTTGTGCCGGTATGGGAAACCTGATTCGATACCCTTCTCAGGTGTACAACAACAACGGTCTCCAATGGTTTATCCCGTATCTTATGTGTGTCTTCCTCATTGCGATTCCGACCCTTATTCTCGAAGTCAGCATTGGTCAAGCCTATCGTGGAGGCTCTGTCGTCGCCTTCAACAACATCAACCACCGACTTAAGGGTCTGGGCTTCAGTTTACTGTACATTGCCTTCATGGTCACTCCCTACTTCGTCGTCAACCTATCCTGGATCATGATTTACTTTCGAAACTCGTTTCAGAGCCCTCTTCCCTGGGAGGGACGCGCTGAGGAGTACTACTACCAAGATGTGGTCCGGAATGTCGATCCGATCCCTGGTAATAAGACTTCCAACAGCGTTCAAGATTATGTACAGTATCCTGGTACTGCTCTCATAGGAGAGACTGTTGGATGGACTGCTTTCGTTTGGTTCCTCGTCTGGGTTTCCATTTTCCGTGGTATTGGCCAGACTGGCCGTGTCGTCTACTTCACCATGAGTTTGCCCGTCATTTTGACTATCATTCTCGTCGGTCGTTCTGTCTCCCTTCCCAACGCCGGTCGTGGTATCAAGCTATACTTTGGCGAGTGGAATGGCGATAAGCTAGCTTCTGGCGAGATCTGGCAGACTGCAGCCGGCCAGGTTTTCTTCTCGACAGGTGTTGGTTTCGGTTACTTCAGCTCTTATGCGTCTTACAACCAGAAACACTCAAACGCTGTTATGGACTCTTGCCTTATTGTCGGCAGCAACGTTCTATTCGAGGGATTCGCTGCTTTCGCCGCCTTTGGTGTTGTGGGATACCTTGACTTAATGCCTGTGGAAGGCGAAAGAATAGGAGCTTTCACCATAGGCTTTTTGACCCTGCCGACGGCGATCACGCAACTCCCTGGTTCATCTTTTTGGGCTTTTGCCTTGTTTTTTACGCTTATTGTTCTTGGCTATAGCTCTGCTTTCGCCATGCTCGACGCTGTTGTAACACTTGTCATGGACACCAAACCCAGAATTCGCCGTGAGTGGGTGGTAACAGGCCTTGTTGTCATCTCGTTCCTCATCTCCCTGCCTTACTGTACGCAGTTTGGTTATGCTCTTCTCACTGGCGTTGATCGTTGGATCAACGATGTCGCTCTGGTCTTTGTCGTATTCTCTGAATGTGCCTTTTCTACCACATTTTACCGCTGGAGAGATGTTGCTGGACAGGTCGGTAAGCCTGCTTTCTTTATCTGGAACTTTGGATACTTTGGTGGCATGGTTCTTGGTGTTGCTGTCGCCCACGCTGTTCAAGCCGAGGCTGGTGCTGGAGTAGGCTTTGGCATCTTTATTGTTTGCTCGATCGTTTCTTGTATCATTGGCAAGACACCTGACGACATTCCCCCCGCTCTCAGCTTTGGTCCAGAGAGAGGATTCGTTCGCCGAACTATTGGCAAGAGCTCGTTTCTCTCAAAGCTCTTCGACAACGTTTTTGTCAGACGCTTCTGGTACATGGCCTTCTACTCTGTAAGGTCCCCGTTCACATTATCTTCTATGGCTACTAACTCGGCGCAACAGGGCCAGCAACTTCGAAGAGATCTCAACGTCATTGTCGCAACTGGAAAGAACTGGAGTATCCCCGCTTTCTGGCCTATCCTCCTGCGTTTTATCTCAGCGCCTGTTCTCGCCATCATCTATGGTTTCGCTTATCCCGCCTTCTACGAGCTTCGTGATGATCCTCTTCATATTCTCGGTTTTGGACTTGCTCACATTTGCTTGGTTATTATTGGGCTTGGAGTCTTCGTGCCTCGTTGGTACAATATTATTATTCCCCATGACCGTCGTGAAGAGGGCAAGATCCCCTACGCACCGAATGTACTCCTGGATGGTAAGGAGCCTAGGAGGACTGAGTCTATTGAGACCGGCGAAGGTCCTGGAATGTCTGAAGGTAGTGAAAGCCAAGAGAAGAAACAACAAGATCGACTGTAGAGTATTAGGCGGAAACTAAGAGGCGAACACGAAGAGTAGGGAGTTGGTTTAATATGAACTTGTTTATTTAAAGTACTTGTGTTGTATAATGAGGTCTTCCATTGCTAGCTTGGCCTATCACTTATTATTCTGTCTGCACTTAAAAATGACAGACACGATATATTACATACCCGACAGCTCCTAAAAGATCGGGGTCTCACAGGATGCTCAATATGACGTCGATCACAGCCTCTGCTGAGGCATGAGTGAACATACACGAATTACGAAAACGGGAGGTCAGCAACTCAAAGAAACTTCATCATTCGTTTCAAACACCGAGAAAGACGTCACTATGTCTCAATTATCCTCGAAAGACACTATCAAAAGTGTCCAGTGGTATTATTTGCATATTGTGTCGGAGTCTCCGCGCTATAGCTAAGCTTAACTTGGCCAAACCTCCGTTGTTCTGGTCTTGTACGACAGTACCGATTGGAAACGGCAGTTGCAGTTACCACTCGATCGACACAAATAAGTTATAATCACGCAAATCCCGAGTTTAAATCTAAATAGTTGAGACGCGGCCTGTCGGCATTCTATAGGCCAAGCATGATCATCAACGGCTGATCGTCCGGGTTGTCGCCATGCGCAGACCCGGCCAACCAATCACCAGCTCGAAACGCCGAGTTCCTCTGTAGGGATAAGTTACGGAAACATTCCGCAGATTCTCAAATAGAGAAGAGCTGAAGAAGATCGGATGCGAAAATCAGGCTCAAGACAAGGTTCTGACCTTCTGTTTACGAAAAACACTGCAGCTCAGCTGAAAAGCAAAGACATAATGTGCATATTTGATGAAAGACTTTCCCAAAATGAAGATGCAGACCAGTACAGTACCGGAGTGGCATGATAGATTTACCTAGAAGAGGTGTTACACAACGGTGATCAACTCGAAACTGAATAGTCTCTGTTCGAGATGCACGAAACTTATGATGATCCTTGAATGATCAAGTTGAGGGAGATGAGGCAAGATTTACTATATATATAACCAAGAACCTCACCTCAAATCTCGTCTACCAGTTGCCAGAAAACCACACCACAAAACACTCAAGCAATACTGACACCATACCAACCTCCACAATGCGCTACACCACTGCTCCCATCCTTCTCAACCTCCTTCTCTCATCCCCATCCCTCGCCGCACCTAACGAACCCTGTTATGGCCCCAACGGCATCGCAGGTGTCTGTATCACCGCTGCAGCCTGCAGTTCTGCCGGCGGTACCTCCATCTCTGGCGCATGCCCCGCCGATGCAGCGAACATCAAATGCTGTTCGAAGCCCAAATGTTCCTCTGGAAACTGCCGCTGGACGTCTGACTGTGCTGGCACTTCAGCAGCTGGCCAGTGTCCCGGCCCATCGCAGATGAAGTGCTGCTCCTCGGCCGCTACTGGCTTTGGAGGGTACACTGCGCCAACGATCCCAGCTGTGGGAGCTTGCAAGGCGGTTTCTGTCAATGCGGCCAAGAAGGTCGTTGCTGCGTTCCCTGGAAGAATTAGGGAGATCGGATGCAAGAGAGACTGCTCTTGTCCTGGAAGTTCAGACCATTGCTGTGGTCTCGCGACCGACTTTATGTGCTCTGATGGCGGCGGTGTAAGTTCATCTCTTATTTTCCAGGTATCCTCCGAGATACTGACATCATTAGTCTGCTACACTTTCTGGAAAACAAATTGCCGAGTGGTGCATGAAGAACCGCAGTGCACTCAACCTCAAGTACGTAATCTGGGGACAAAAGATTTGGACTACTTCGGTAGACAAGACAGAGAAAACGTGGGAGAACTGGCGAACCATGGAGAAGCGAGACGGCTTGACCCAAAACCACTGGTAAGTGGCCATCGATTCCATGCATTTGACTCTTGAGCTGACAAGAACAGGGATCATGTCCATGTCTCGTACAATGGATAGAAGCAGACAGTTATTGGACATTGCGTCAAGACGCGAGTAGTTGGGTCGAGTCGTGACCGTTGAGAGAAGTGACATGGGTGCTATGCAGTGTGGTATCGCGGCCAGTATTTTTCTAGTTCAACGCTTCTAAATCTATGTTTGAGCTTTTTACGCTTTGTCTCGTGGTATCATCTAACGCTGTCCCCAAAACGCCAACTACTGTTAGCAATAGATACTTTAACCCAACTCAGAGATCAAACCCGCGATTCATCCAAACGCCAGAGATGCAATCTCATATTGCTAAACCCCAAATGCTCCGCTCACAACCTCACCTTCATCTGGCGTTATTGCTAGCTCAAGCAATTCATGTGCTGCTTCAACCGTCTCTCCATCAATCCCTGCCTCCATCACAAGATCCTCTTCTGCAAATGTGAGCCTTCCCAGGGCAAGTAGATATCGCTGGCTTCCACCATGCGCCATGGATAACTTCTGGCCGATTTCTGCAATGTTGGCAGTATCGGGGCCGGTCACCAATGAATGGATCAAGAAAACACATTTGGATATGATTTGGTAGAGGCTCGCTGAGTACGAAGCCGCCTCCGATCCCCATCGTACGCCATCTGCCTCGGAATTGGGCGGCAAAATGTTGGACGGAATAGGTATGTCGTATAACTCATCTATAGACGAGCTGAGGCAAGCCACCAGACGAGGCAGTGCAAGATTGTGTGATGCAAGTTCCATCGCACCAAAGGGAAAGCGAGAGAAAGAAATCAGTGTTCGCAAGACAGCCAGATACAAAGTACTCTTCTGCTCACGAGTCTTGACCGATGAATGGTAATCTGTAAACTTGTTTGTAACGTGGTTGATGACATGACTAGCCACAGGAGATTCTCTCTCCGTGATGGGACCAAGTGAGTCCGGGAGTGAACATGTGGTTAATAGCTCTAGCATCCCCAAGATATCAGGCAGCTCTTGTTTGGGACTCAAGAGCTTATAGACCAGGTCAGGAGATATGCAGCTCCAAAACATTGTCGCCTGGGACTTGACCTCGTCTTCAGTCACATCGAGTGCAGCGGAGCAAGCCAGTGAACACGTATAAAAGACTGATAGAATGTCCACAATCTTGATGTGCCGCTTCATGGATTGGAATTCAGCGTTTTTCAACTGATCTTCGCCCTCCGGGATACGATTTTGCCATTCAGCAAGGGTGCACATTGTTGCTTGCGCCGGCGCTGCCAAATTGGGGATTACAAAGGGGGCAACTTCTGACGCATGAAGCGAGAACGTGAAGGATATCAGCGAAAGCACGTACTTGATGGGTTCCCATAGTTGATCTGCTTGACAACGAGTCCAAATGCCGCTCATCAGGTTTGCAAAATCCACGAGCAATTGCATTGGCCGATGAGGATCTCCCATCAGGGGAACTTTCTGAAACACAATCGCGGAGAAAGAGGTTTCTGGATCATCTGGGAAGCTAAAACGAGATAGCACGTCAAAGGTTGGCCGCCGAGCCCCATGATCAAGCACGAGTTTCAAAAACTAAATCCGGTCAGCATCATATCCAACAAAATGAAAAGTATTGACGAACCTCGAATGGTACAGCGGGGGGTGGTGCAACCACAATCGGTGCTTGTTGAGCTACAGGCTCTAATTTACCATTGCTACTAGCAAAGCTGTCCGTATGAGTTTCCAATGGCATTACAGGGCTATCGACTGTCGGCCGCTTTCGTTTCCCTTTGCTCGGTGTTCTCTCACCAACATGCAGTGCTATTGCCCCAGAATTCCTACTTCGTCCTTGCCCTTTGCTTGGACTCAAGGCAATATCCATTTCGTCAAACCCATCAGCAACCCATGTCTTCGCGGCCTTCTTGGGGGTCGAAAGTCCCCCGGAAGCACTCTCAGCAGGCTCCTTTTGGCGAACACGCTTGTTGACCTCCCTCATATCACGCTGAAGAAATTGCAGTTCCGTATCGGCGTTCTGTTGAGCGGCAACAGCTGCCTCGGCAATCCGCTCTTGCTTTGCCAGCTGCTCGGCATTGATTTTCATCAATCGGGCAACCTCTGCAGCGTGCGCCTCGTTGGATTTGACGAAATTGGACCGGACAATGGAATTTTCTCCCAAAGCTGCCCTGAGCTGGTCCTCGAGAGTCACGACTCGCTGTTGTAGAGCCGATAAGACATCACCAGGACGATTTTGGAACTGCTCAGGAGCAGCGGGTCGATTTTGAGGGAGGGGAGGTCTAGCAAATTGACTTGGCTGGGCACGAGCGAAGTTGGAACTCTGTGTTTGGAATTGCTGGGAAGTGTACATGGGCTGATTGGGTGGTGCAGCATTGGCATGTTGCTGAACCGGCTGTCCCATGGGACGTCGCTTTGAAGGGTCAACGGCAGGATTCCACTGTGGATTTGGAGGCGGGATTGAGCGTCGGGGGTCTACATAATATGGTTGGGATGCTTCGTTCCGTGGCAAATTGTTGTCTATAGCAGGTCTCCCTATGGGAAAGCCAGCATCGTTTGTCACCTCGGTCGGGTCGAGATCATCATCTTCATCAATCCAGTAGACCTCGGGAGATTCGTTCCGCGGGGGTTGCACTTCTGATCTGGAGGCGGCTTGTGCCTGGGTGAACTGAATTGCATTGTCCTCGAGTTCTTGGAGGGCATTATCCGGAAGATCATCGAAGCCGTCATCGGAGAATTCGTCGAGATCCATCTTGCATGGTTATTCCCACGGGTGGGGAAAGCTCCATTGAACAAAGTTGGGGGGTTATGATGATTGTTGAAACATATCTGCCGTTATTGTATCAATCGCGACATCGTGTAACGGTTGGGAAACGGCTTGAGAGGCGCGTCGCGTAGTCACGTGCTGGTTCAATTTAGCAAAGTGTGGCGTTGTGCCACTCTTGACAGAAAATCGAGGCGCAGTATTTTGCGGAGTTTGGAGTTGGATCTGACTTCAAGCATGTGAAGAGAAGCGTGCGTCATTGATCTCTGATTAAACAAGCTTTGAGAGCTTTCGAACAAGCTCGCTGAAGACTTGGGGAGGCACTGCGACCCCTGCCATTTTCCCAACTTCTGGGCCATGAGAGTTCATCCAAGTGGTCTAGAATTTAATCGTCCACACTCAATTCGCAGTTTGTTTACCATGTGCAAATTGAGCCACGACTACGAGACAAGTAGGAAGACACTAACTAAGAAATAGATAATTTGAGAGACAGTGGAGATATCATTTCAGTGTCCGGATACAAGTGCCTGGTATTCGGGTTTGCTGGGGATAGCGACGATATGTACTACGTGGCTTCTCTGCATTTCATGTCGTCGTCGTTAGGGCTTCGCTTTTGCTTTACCGACAATCTTTGTAATCTCCATTTGTGAAGCGACAGGAATCTCTCTCAACAGATCTGTCAGATGGATCCATTACCGAGTGACGGGGGTTCCACAGCTAATCAGCCCCTGCGTCTGGGGCATTTCATCTCAATTTCCCGAAGATGGACATTCGGATTGAATGTTGATCGGTATACGTGAAGATTATAAGACCCGAGTTGAGGTAACCCATCATGATTATGGCTTCGCCGGGTCACCAAGAGGATATTCGGACGTAGTTTCAACCCCGACATCCCGCCCACTTGACGCAATTTTACATGCACGTATTTACGAGGGTAACCGAAGTGGAAGCCCGCTGGAACCGCCGGAACACGTCAAGCCACTGCCGCAGCGCTCAGGGACTCAATTGGTCCCTGTTTTGGTCAGTCCCAAGATTTTAGGTGAGATTTGGTCATGCTGTTAGTGTTTGATTGCGTAGGAGGTTTGCTTGGCAGAGGTAGAAGCAGACCTAGGTAAAAGCAGAAGCAGTGCAGTGTCACTGGGTGGGTGACATGGACTGAAATTCCCACCCACTTTTAGAAATGTTACTAGGTTGAGATGCCTGAACTGCACTGTTTATTGGGGGGGCTAATTGCGGCCTATTGACTTTTCAACACCACCATTTCTTGTTCTTCCATCATCGTCAAGAACTATTCGCGACAACCTGGAAGTGAGCATATTCGCCCACTCCTCCGCGCCGCCAGCTTCCTCTCCTCAGAAGCGCCTTTCTTCGTCCTCAAGGCCAAGCCTTTCCCGATTGACGATTCTTTTCAGGGACCAGACCCTTCTCCTCCGACCCCGTAATTACCATTGAGCTTGCCCCAACTTGCGCGACGACGTCACAGGTCACTTGAAGCAAATTTGTGATAATAGACAACTGTCTTTTTTCGCAACAACCTCGACAAGAGCCCGTCCTACGCCAGCGACTCGACGTCCAGACCAAACAACGTCAGCCGACGATAGCCTCACTGCCGAAATTCTTGGCAGTAACCAGCAACAAGAAAAAAGACAGCGCCCACTATAGCGCATTCAAGTCAACACCATGGCTCGATCAAAGAGAGGGGTTAGGTTCCCCAACCGATCTGATGGACGACGATCAAGCTTCAGCAGCGAAGATGGTGGTTCTCCCACCAAGCTCAAGTCCCAATCTTCGGGCCAGCTGGAAACAGTCAACGAGGTAAGCACCAGAATTTGGAGCAAAAAGCTCAAGTTTTGAGCTTTGGTAATCGCCAAAACTTTGGATGAACAGCACTAACATAGATACAGAAGCAGCCCCCAGCAGTTGGCGAGAAGCAAGCCGAGTACGAAAAGAAGAAGGCCAACTTCATAACTCGCACTTTCTGGACCTTTGTCATGTTCGCCTTGTTCTTTACCGCGCTCTTTATGGGACACATCTACATTATTACCATTATTACCGCTATACAGATCGTCTCGTTCAAGGAAGTTATTGCCATCGCCAATGTCCCCAGCCGTGCCCGCTCCCTTCGATCGACTAAGAGTCTCAACTGGTACTGGCTGGCAACTACCATGTACTTCCTCTACGGCGAGACTGTCATTTACTACTTCAAGCACATTATTCTGGTTGACAAGGTCCTACTGCCTCTGGCCACTCACCACCGTTTCATCAGCTTCATCCTCTATGTCTTCGGTGGGTTAAATCTTGTCTAACGGGGCTTCCAAGCTAACAAGAACTAGGTTTTGTCTTCTTTGTCACCTCTCTCCAAGCTGGCCACTACAAGTTCCAGTTCACCAACTTCGCCTGGACTCATATGGCTCTGTACCTCATTGTCGTTCAGGCCCACTTCATCATGAACAACGTCTTCGAGGGCATGATTTGGTTCTTCTTGCCCGCCGCTCTTGTCATCACCAACGACATCTTCGCTTACATCTGCGGTATTATGTTCGGACGCACTCAACTCATCAAGCTGTCTCCCAAAAAGACCGTCGAGGGTTTCGTCGGTGCTTGGATCATGACCATCATCTTTGCCATGATCCTCTCCAACATCATGATGCGATCCAAGTTCTTCATCTGCCCTGTCAACGACCTGGGAGCCAACATCTTCACCGGACTCAAGTGCGATCCCAACCCGGTCTTCCTCCCCAAGACCTACGAGATGCCCGAGCTGTTCTTCCTCCCTGACACCGCCAACTTCTCTTTCACGATTGCTCCTATGCAGATTCACGCTCTCAACTTAGCCACTTTCGCTTCTCTCATCGCTCCTTTCGGTGGTTTCTTTGCTTCCGGCCTTAAGCGTACCTTCAAGATCAAGGACTTTGGCGACTCTATTCCTGGACACGGAGGCATCACTGATCGCATGGACTGCCAATTCATCATGGGTTTCTTTGCCTACATGTACTTCCACACCTTTGTTGCTATCCACAAGGTCAGCCTGGGATCAGTACTCGAGACGGCAATCACCAGTCTCAACCCCGAAGAGCAGGTCGAGCTTGTCAAGAGCATGGGTCATTACCTCCGAAACCAGGGCATCGTGACAGAAGACGTAAGTTACTGCTTCTGATTCACATTGGCAATCTGTCTAACAAAATTAGGCCATCGCATGCATTGATCGTCTCTTGCCCGCGAAGCAATAAGTTTCGGCCGGATAACCTACTTCTCCACTCCGACACATAGTTTCATATTCTACTGGGCTATCTGTACCAGTCCCTTCCACTCACCCCTGGCGTTCTTTTTTTGTTATAGAGCTTCAGTGCAAAGCTGTACGTTTACATGCTCCGGGTTTTGTAGGGTTCAAACCTGACCTGAGCTTAGGATGAAAAAATTAAATAGTCTAAGAGTTGGAAAACGTGGTATAAAGCGACTAGATTACTTCGTCTTTTATGCTGTCAGAGTCGTTTTCTCCTATCCCAAGAAGTACATATTGTTCCCATGCGCCATCCCATATCCTTTTTGTTTGTCATGTGACGTTACCAATCTTGATTCCTCATACATTCGTACTAGTACAATCTTCTTTCTCTTACAGCAGCTTCGTCTCCCAACCCCCCTCGGCCTCGAAAATCGCGCCGACGGCTTTGCCAACTTTCAGGAGATGGCGGTCGCGGTATCGAGGTGCTACCAGAGACAAGCCAACAGGCATGTCGTGGTCTCCCTTGAAGCCCGGAACGTTGAGCACCGGACTGTGCAGACCCTGTGTAACTGTCAGCTATGCTAATGTAGATAGATGTTTTAGGGGCTCAGCACTTACACTCCACATGGAGCAAAAGATGTGACTTCCTGTGCTCTCGATGCCGACAGGGGCCACGTCAGGGACACTTGGAGTAATAACCGCTGCATAACGCGAAGCAATCTCGTCAAATACTGGCCTCAGACGAGCCATGCTGTCGAAAGCCTTGAGCTGCGTCTTACGACTAAAGTTATCGACGTTCTCAACGTGCTCGATCAGCACTTGTCCCATGTGGTTCTTTCCCACGCGGTATTCGGGTAAAAATGTGGCCCGGCCTTCGGTGTGAAGACCAATTCGATACCATTCTGGGAGATCGTCAAATTCAGAGGGCAAATCTAGCTCTTCTACGATGGCACCGTGGGATCTAAGCAGATCTGCAGCTCGCGAAATTGCTTTTTGCGTACTAGGTCCAGCCATCGGCCAAACAATGGTTTTGCAGATGGCGAAGCGCGCGCCTTCGATTCCCTGGAAACAAGTCTCGTCATCCTCGTCGTCTTCAAGAGCAAAGACATCGGCCAGGAGTATGATGTCCTCGACACAACGCCCATACCATCCAAGAGTGTCGTACATCAGGGCATAAATCTTTTGGCCTTCTCGAGAGACGGCATTCCATGTTGGCTTGAACCCATAGATACCGTTGAAGGATGCCGGGCGGATCAAAGAACCTCCTGTTTGTGTCCCAAGTGCTATAGGGACTTGGAAGTCGGCAACAGCTGCACCAGAGCCACTGGAGGAACCTCCTGGAGTACGGATAAGGTCATGAGGGTTACGAGTCTTGGGGCCGACATGAATAGCTGCGAACTGCGATGTTGTTGTTTTGCCTGGTCTGTCAGTATGAGAAAGTGAAATGACGAAAGGGTCAGTACCGAAGATAAGAGCACCAGCGTGACGAAGGATCCGAACAGAAGCGGCGTCTGTTTCGGGGAAGTGCCCGTCGTACAATGGCGAGTTGAACTGAGTGGGCATGTCTGTGCCACAGTAAGCTTCATTCGTGTGGTGTCGTTTCTGAGGCTTACCTTTGGTGTAGATGACGTCCTTTACAGCGATTGGGAGACCATGAAGAGGCCCTCTATTCTTCTTGGGGACCCCATCTAGGCTCTTTGCTTGCTGCATTATGGCCTCTTTGTCCAAATACGCCCACGCTTGGACATCTTTATCTCGCTGGTCGATTTTCTTGAAAAGCGATTTCGCATATTCTTCAACTGAGAGCTCGTCGGCTTGGATCTGAGCAAGAGCTTCAGATGCTGTCAACTTCCAAGGCTCCATTATGCATGTTTTGGAAGGAGACATTGTGTATTTCCCCGACTGCTTAAAGAAGGCCTTTTGCTGTAAACTTTCTAAATGCAGCTGAGGAACTCGAACGAGTCTGTTTCCAATTCCTTGTATAGTGAACCTCGGTGATCAACGACTTACCACGAGCTTCCCACGGTCGAGTCTATATCTCAGAGAAGACTCTACCTGCAGAGAGTCCCTTTTATGATATGTCTTTTTCTCGCCGCCCCCTTACTCAGCTCCCTCTCGCCTCGCCTTCGGGCACTAATGCAATGTCGGTAATGGTCGGTGAGCATGCACCCTATGACAAGCAGCGCAGGAGGGCCTCAACATGAACAGCCGACTCCTGAGTGCAGAAACTAATGCAGTGCGGGCCGAGCTGCCAAACGTATTAGGTGCAGATCCGGATATGGAGCAGACGTTGGTTTGTGCAGTTTCTCCGTGATTCGTACACCGCAGGTGCCGTTTGTGTAACCAGAGGACGGAGGCAACGCCCAACGGGCTAACGTGTCGGCTCTTTGATGTCGTGATTGGGGTTGCTGGTGACTATCCAGTGTGAGTAAAGCTGAGTATTTGATGGTGTTTTCGAAACGAGATAGGGGGTCGGGGGTTACGACATGAAATAGGTTGTTGGACAGAAAACGGGGCATGTGCCCTCCTCTACTCTGTTCGCTCGGACATATATGGCCGCGGCTTCCACGGCATGGGCATAACCATACCAGCCAAGGCCCAACAGGAAGCTATTCCGGACCCAAGATGCCAAAACACGCTGACTGACCAAGGTTACAGCTAGTGATGGTTTAGCAAGCTGCGGGCTCAGTGACACCCGGTCTTCCGGCTCAGAAGAGGACAAAGCCATGATAGGAGAACGAGCCTCAGGGGTTTTTTAGTCATTGCTCAAAGGCAAACAAATTGCCTCTTTGAAGCTTTAGTAAAGTCGACAACAGGGTTCGATGCATGAGGGGAATGTCACGGGATGGTCTCGAAGCTTCGGCACTTATGGCGATCTACGAAGGATGGTAATCCTGTAATGTGTAGTTGGAACTCTACAATACACTAGTTCCGCTGGGGTGGACTGTGATGATCTTTTGGTGTTTGGTTGGTCTACCGGCGCTCATGGCTCTCGACGCCACGTACCAGCATCCCGGTATACACATGGACTCGTATACCTAATCGTGGTATCTTTGTTGACTTGGGATCGATTGGGTGTGGCTTCTAGCGGCGATGACATAGTCTTTTACTCTGACTTGCTTATCACGACATGTGCTTTCCTGTCGACGCAACCATGACCTTTTGGAGGCAGCAAACATGCAGCTAATCTGGTTGCCTCGACATGCAATCTTAGCCTCGCTTCACCTCGACCTTGTTGATTCATGCTCATCTTAGTTGTCCTGGTCGAAACAAGTCCGCCACTTAGGTTTCGGCGTAAATGCTAATGTTCTTTTGTGCCCCACGAACTGCCTTGGCGGTTTATGTTTGCTTTTTCCTCTACGTAACGTCTAGGTCCAATCGCGGCGATCAGCTTCTGGAAACCGGTGAGCCGGGGGTAGTGGCGTCCGAATCCATGTCCTGGACAAGTCCGTACAGCTAACAGTGATCCTCAGAGGCAAAAGGTTACTCTTCCTTGCTTTTTCCATTTTCTTACTGTTCGTCAAAATGAGCGAATGAGGATGTCCTTTTTTGCCTCGAGTCGGTGAAAGTCGAAGATTCGAGTGGATTAAAGATGAAACGGTCTCCTACAGAAGTGAGGCTGATGCCGCAGATACTATTGTTTATTTTACCTCGAGAGTGGAAACTTTTACAGGCCAAGGCTTCGGGATACTACATCGATGTGACTGCGAAACAATGATATCGATAGACGAGAATCGGAATAGAAGTCGGAACTAGTTTAGAAGCTGAATAGATACATTATACAACATGTCTTCATACCAAATGAGCTGATAATTTCGTCGCTTACACCTCGTAGTAGTTGAGCTCTCTACTGCACAACTACAAATTCTTTAGTCATTAGCAAACGGCCAAAAAGCAAGGCAAGTGAAGTGGCGTCAGGGATCAAGTAACCCTATACGAGCTGAAAAGGTAGTCAGAATTCTGTTCTATTGATTCGTCTGATAGTCTCTCGAGGAACTATCTGTGGTGAGGCGTCCATGTCATAGCTTCCATACCAAGAAATGACCAATATTGTTGCGCTCGATGTTTGGGCCGATTCAACGCTTGTACTTACGTACGCATCTCTCGGTCAGGCCGAATTCTGGCCAGTTGATGTACATTCTTGCGTAGGACTGTTGATTTATCGTATACTTAGGCACTCATCCCATCAGTAGAGCCTCAATTTCTGAGACTTGTGCGACGTTGCTGCTTTAGTATCAGGATCAGCACATAGCCTACCTGGTGCTTTGCATGCTCGCCATGCTCGCGGCAGGCATTGGTCAGAAATATAAGCCCATCTATCCTATCATTTGCGATAACTAGACCACATCGAATCAGGGGATCAACGTACCTTGGGAGGTCTCGGATCTCCTCAACGCTCGAGCGACGCTGTCGATCGATTAGGTGTAACATTGAAGTAACACAACATTTGGATGGACTCTGCAATTTCAACTTGTCTCTGCCTGCCGGCTTTCCACAAGCGAGGAGTAATTTACACGTAACTATGCGTACAGCACCATGTCAAACTGCCCAACAGGTCGCAGGGAAATTTAAGAATCTTTTCGTGAGAAAACTTGAGACTCTCAGACGGTATCTACCCCATTATGTTAAGCGAGGAATTGAAAGAAGCTTTAATTACCGGATGCCCATGTCCTTGTAACTGGTTCATGAAATGGTGAGACATTAGGTAGTACTTGGGGTTGCAGCAGAAAGCTTAACTCTGCTTACCTCAGGGATAGAATAATTTAGTTATTTCATGCTATCTTATTCCTGCTTGTAGGCTAATTTATTTTCTGTATCGTCTTATCTATTTTTGCGGTGTAGAAGCACCCGTCATAATAATGCGTCCATCAACCACAGGAGCGATGCATGTTGTCCAATCGACCGTGTACTCACCCTGCTTGAGAGGATCGCAGATACTGGTCTTGACTCCAGCCTTGAGGGCCCATTTTGACCAGAACTTACGCATCAGCAGGATCTCAAAGTCAAGCTTTGCCCCGTCCGGATCATCCGAGTCTTCGGCCACGGGATCGGGCTTCTCTTCGGCCTCCTCTTCGCTGCTATCGTTCTCTTCGTGGGGTTTGACGTTAAGGCTGAAACGGCGCTTGAGGAACCTGTACCAAGGATCCCTAGTGTTCTTTGCCACCTCTTCGGTGCGCTTATCTTTGGGCAAGCTTTTGGAGACGGACTTCATGTCAGGAAAGTCGACATGGAACTTGGTCTGGACCGGCGACACGGGCGTTTCACACTTTTGGGCAACCTTGACCCAGTGCTGGGCAAGGTTCTTCCAACGCCCGACTGTGAGTAGACCCATGAAATACTGGCGCAGCATGGCTGAGATGAGAATACCGTTCTCTTCTTCGATAATCTCCTCTGCATCTCCACCTTCAGACTTGACCAGCAAGCTCGTGAATCCATCTGCCGTCTTTGTTAGCTCCTGTACATTTTCATTCGTAACTTGTATACGCACCCTTTCCTCGTCCCATGTACCCTCTGGTGCAGAGAACATACAGCTTCTCAGGCTCATACGGCTTTCCACCAATCTCTGCCCACTGCACTCTTTCCCCTCTAGGCTTCGATGGATCAAACTCGAAACGAATGTTAGAGACTTGAGGGAATCGACCTTCCAGAGCAGGGTACATGGCCACACTGTTTTCCAGCGCATCAAAGATGGCCTGGCCTGTCACCCTGAGTACTACGACAGGATCCTCAAAGGGAAAGCATGTCGTAATATCCTTGATGCGAATTGGACCTGGGGGGTAGATCTGGTCACCTCGGATGGTTCCAGAAGCCATGATGGTGCAGTCGGCGTTGTGGTGCTGTCGCATAACATCACAGACGAAATTTCCAATGTTGGACTCCTTAAGACGAACAGTGCTGAAGCGAGCATCCAGAGGAGTGGCCGTGTATCCGACAGGTCGGGCGAGAGAGTTGTTTAGCTTGGATATAAGTTCGTTAACTTTCTCCAGCGTCTTCTCGTCCTCCTTGATAGATGAGACAATATCTCTGCGCCAGATGTCAAAGTCCCACTTGGACGGATCACCCTCCTTGCGGCGAGCTTCAATGTAACTCAAGTTCTTGAAGTCGGTACCAGATCGCAGCACGTGAGTTCCATTGATGAAGCTGTGGGCGTAGAAGTGGTCGTGTCCTCCAAGGATGATATCGATAAGTCCCTCTGTTTGTTCAGCCAGCTTGTTGTCATTTGGCTCACGCATGTGGCTCAGGCAGACAACAATCTCGGCGCCGTTTTCTCGCAGCTTGGGTACAAGCTCCTTGGCGACAGCGGTGGCAGACCTGTACTCAAGATTGGGTGGTAGACTGTTGATAGTCTCAAGCCACTCTCGCTCACCAAGACCAATAAGACCAACCTTGATGCCGTTGGATGCAGTGATCATGTGAGTCTTCTTTGCATGGCCTAGGGGCGTGTCATTGCCAATATCGAGGTCAATGACATTGGCGAGCAGCCAGGGGAACTTGTTCTGACTTGAGAGATGCTCAAACTGCTTGACGCCAAAGTCAAAGTCATGGTTCTATAGATTGAGCCTCGTTAGTTACCATGTCGGTCAAGGGTGGGAGGACATACACACCCCTACGCAAGCGCAATCGGTCCCAACATGATCGAGGACGGGAACCATGTGTTGACCTGTGCCAAGTGATCAGTACGATATGTTCAGGCTTATCATCTTTAGCGAATTGGCTCACCCTTGGTCACCGTGCTCTCCAAGCTGGGGTTGAAGGCATCTCCGGAGAAGAAAGTAAGGGCTTTAGGGTGATCCGCGTATTGCTCGCCGTCCTGATACTCTCGGCACACGGAGATGAATCTTGGCAAACCACCTACTGGTTCTGCGCTTGAAGAGTCCAAATGATAAACATCGTTGTAATGAAGCAGTCGCAAATCAGGTAGTGGATCAGTTTGACCTTGTTGCTCAACTCTACCTGAAGCGTAAGTGACTTGAGGTTCCGCAGTGGGCTGGTCCGCGTCTGCGGGGGCAGTATCCTTGACCATTTTAGAGTATCTATCGATGATGTTGTAGCGATGTAGGTAAAATATACGGACGTTGCTCGTCGAGGAATAAGATGATGACAGATGGAAGGTGACGGGGCGCAGTAGCTACTAGGTAAAGACTATGCTTTACTATGCTCTCGTCTCCTCTCTTGCACCTCAAAACGTCCAACGCTAACGGCAGCTTGCAGGACGCCCCCGAGGAATGGATCCAATTGCCAGTCAGCTCACGTGACGGTTTAGAGTGAAGAACATTCCTTGTGTCTCTTGATGATTTGCTAGAGACAGGAAGCTTTGATGTTTTGGTTCAGCGAATAACCAACGAATGCATCATGCAACGCTGTCGATTTTAGGGGATCTTCAGTGGCTAACCCAGTAAGAGGCGATCTAGATTGTGTCTTGGGAGGCCAACAACTAGTGCTCCTCCACACCGATGGCTTCACGGTCATTCTCCATAGTTTCGCTTCACTTTGCGAACCACCAGCCATTGACCGTTGTTCCATTATCAACGTTGCTAAAAATAAGCTTCAAGATATGTATTATTTTCCAATGCTCGTGCTCTTATAGGCGAACTCAACCCATGCTATAGAACATTGAAGAAGGCCAGACATGGAAACTGATAAATCACCCATGTGGCATAGGGTAGCTAAGCTTCACCAACGAGCACTCTACCTATGGCCCATGAAGTACGAAATAGCATGGATTCTTCTCACCGCTCTAACTGGTAATGGCTTCTAGACTTCTACAGCTCTATTAATCCCTTATTTACTACAAGAACCAATCCCCGTCTCCTCTTGCACGGTATCACATATCAAAAGATGCTAGAGTTCCTCCCCAGATATGGAACACCCCGCGCGATTACGGCTGTAATATAATCAACACCGGATGTTGCCGGCTGAGGTGGAGGAAGGATGATTAAAGTACCCATGTCCCCTGAAGACAAAGATGCCGGTGACATGGCCCTGATCGTTAATGCTTGTAGCATTGAACATCACAGCCACACGCTTTGCCGAGATAGCACGTCCAGTAGCGAATGGTCTATCACAGGATTGAGTATACAAGATGCGGCGTTTACGAGAGTTCTACAACCGAGTAAGGCAATTAGAAATATAGGGGCAGGTTGAGAAGTTATAGGAGAACCACAGTGTAGGTCTGTTTTAGTTGAGGTTGCCGCTCGAGAACTCTCGTCTTGTGAGCCTCGACCCCTGTTAATAAAGTCATCACCACAGAGTACCGGTCGGCGATTGATGATTGTACTACAGCATAGCCTAGCTTCAAGTCTATATGGAACGGATCGTATTGTATCGTCTCATCTGATTATCTGTGTTGTTCAATTACTACTACTATCATTTTACGGTATGATATACCCTCCAAGAACATCTTGACGAGGTCAATACACCGATAACGGCCATCATATGAAGAAACACGCAAGCTGTTTATTCTCCGACTTGGTGCTTCGCCTCCTATCACCGTTTCGCTTTGTAAGAGACAGAGAGAAAAAGCCGAAAGCCTCATTGTTTTGCAATGTTTGGCCGTGTGGTATCGTCGTAAACTGAGCCAATGCAACCGCCAAGATGTTTAGATTCATGTTATAGGCCTAGAAAACTTATCGAAGTAGCGTAAATCCCTGGATGTTGATAGTGATATTACGCATTCCACAAGTTTCATTCTCCTCTGTTAGTTTCTATGCCCTAATGACAAATATTAGGCGGCTGTTATGGGGGAGCGTTTCTCAGACGATCATACATGGGCCCGTCAGGCTGTCATCCGGATGCTCGAGTTTCCTGTTGCAAAATGGTTTCACCGTCGCCAGACCGTCTCGACACCGTTTCTGACCACCTCAGTTTGTACACACTGTTCGCTTCAACAGGCGCTGGCTCCTCTCTGTCAGAATCCACATTCAAACAATTGAGATGGAGAGTCTGACTCAATATTCGTTCCCCCTGGATCTTGGCGCTAGATAATATTTGGCAGGCCACTTGGAAAATCACCAGATGCCATGTTTCACAAAACTCTGATGGGAACGCCACGAAGCGCCAGGCCGGGAGAGGCTTGAGTGAATGGAAGAATTCATTTCCTTTAAAACCGCCCAATACCTGTCAGAAATGAAGCTATCATCGACTCACTATGGACTGACGCTGTAGAGATCTGGAGGCTTGGCGGGGGTGGAAATGAGCCGAAATGCTAGTGGGCGAGACGCCATGTGGAACAGGGGTGATGCCCTGAAGATTTCCCTGGCTTAGGGCAGCCGATGCCCCTAGCTGTGCTTGACACGGGGACCTTGCTTATGCAGGTTAGAGTGACCGTTGGTGAACTCTACTTGGCCAACTTGGCAGACTAGGATTAATAGACTTGGACAGACGACAGACATGGTGGTGAATGATGTGTATTTTTGACCGTGAGAAAATAATGAATTAGATAGTTACATGATAACATAGACATGTCTATTGCAACACCAGAGTATTCATTCCCTGTACGCTATGTTTCGTAGATCAAGTCGCACTACTCCGATAGCTTATCGTCAACTCCCACCAACTCCCTTCCTTGTTCAACCTGAAACTACACCATCCACCACAACCACCAGCATCAACAGACATCCTGCTGTGCCGTGCTTTGCTCTCTATGGCCAGTGTACGTTGACCTGCGCTAGTCTCCGCATACCGATCTTGACACTGCCACCCTCAATGAGGGAACCAAGAGCTTGGCTAAGGTCCGGCCCTGGCAAGTTGCGACAAGTCCAGAACACAACCGAGACAAGGCTGGTACTCTGACAAGCCCGAATGTGTTTTGATTGTTACCATTGTGAAGCAAGAATCCCGTCACGATGCCGGCGGATGTCACCTATATCACCAATATTGAACCCATAGGCGCTCATGGGTTCTCGTCTCAGCGACCTCGAGGGTCAATATCAGCCAACCATATTATATCAAGACCAAATCGACACAGGAACCCTTGCAACTCACGCCCAGCTAAAAGAAGCTGCCGTGCCGCTGAACCGGGTCCCAGTAATCTCGTTCTTTTAGCTGTTAAAAGTCAAGTCTGATCAGGTCAGGTCTTGGTCTGGTACGATTCTAACTGCGCGTGGGCTGGTCCCGATTTTTTCAACTTCTCTTCTCTACCCCCTTGTTTATTACCTAGTATTCTTTTTTGTTGCCCCCAGTCGGTTTTCTTCTTTTATTCTAGACGATCCGCTCATCAGGTTGATCCTCGATCTTTTAACTGGTTTCTGCTTCCCTTACGACTTATAATAAGGTCCGATATTTTGCGGGTGGTGGAGCTATTTTTGTTTGATCACTCACGACGATTTGCTCGCCACAACTCACTTGGGATTTTGAGAGATACCCACAACCACTCAATACAAAAAGACAAACACATTCACTTGACGGCAGTGACACGATACGATTCAATTCTTACCGCAGGCCGGAAAAATTAATTGTTCGCCTAATTAAAACGAAAATCGAGTTGGGAAAGAAAACGAAGGATTGCGCTACACTATCACGGATACCAACAAAAATCACTCAGGAACGAAAGACGGAGACGCAGAGAAGCGCGTTTCGGAAGAGCTAGGAAAAGAGATATCAAGAAAGAATGGCTCCGGCTTTTTCACTCCGCCTCGCGGCAACAGCCCTTTTCGCCCTCTCCGCTTCAGCACAATCACTATCATCGTCACTCGACTCTCTCCTCCACCGAACTGTCGATGATGTTCTCAAACGACCATACGCTGCCCTGCTAACAACGGAATCACTATCCGAACGCGATGGCCAGAACTCCACAGCCGACCAGGCCCCTGCTGGTGAGATCCCTCTCAACAAGGATGGCTCAATGAACATGACGGCATGGAACATGAACACCAACTCTGCATGCCGGACTGCCCTTGGAGGCCTGCACAAGAGCACAAATCCTTCGGGAACCTGCTTGTGCTACAACTTGCCATCATTGGATATGAAGACAGGTGTTTTCGAGGCTGATCTGAGGTTGTACCAAGTATCGGCTGCGAGAGGCAGCTTCGCCTCTGTGGCACCAGAGGATATCAATGTCGGCATCTCATTCAATGGCGCAAGTGTTATGCCTGTTCAGCCCACCGATGTGAACGGCACAGGCTTGGTTGGCAAGAAGCCAAGCATGAGCAAGAGAGCCGACGGGGGAATGGAGTTGTTGCGATCATACATGTTGGTCGGTCAAATCAACGCTGACAAGATGACGGGTAACATGACTATGTAAGTTCGCTATGAATCCCACTACACGCTTCCCTGACTAACCCAATACCAGGGACGAGCTCGAATCCCATCTCATGCCAGTTCTTACTCTCACTGCTCGCAACAGCAGTGGAAGTATGATCCGAACAAACGTCTCAGTCAACGAAGCCGCTTTCCTCACCGGCGTCTTCTCCCAAGACGTAGTCTTGTCCGACTTTGCCATGGCCCAAGCCGCAGTCAGCGAACAGGTTGCTGCTCTTGCCAACGGCACCGTCGCCTTCATCCTGCCTGGCGTTGAGCTCATGGTCTTCCCCATCGGATTGATCATCATGAGCGTATGGCTGCTCACTTTTGTGGTCGTCGTCGGTTTCGGAACTTACGAGCGCTACAACTATGCTCTTATGTACCAGCGCAGACAGGCCGTCACTCTTCCCAGAAAAGCGACGATATGATCTATCAGGGCGTCAAATAATCAAGCGAAATTTCTTCATTATTATAACGGCCATGCACAGCGTTGTCGATTTCTTCTACCACTTTAACTCTCATAAGCGTCTTGTTTTGTATATGCCGGTTTATGGCACCCTATGTTCTTTTAGTTGATATCCGACCGCATAATAGGTCTCTCTACATTCCCTTCATACACTATTACACCTACCTAGATAGTACTCTCATAGAAACAATCTACTAGCCGCTGAATGGCTGAACAACCACCTATGACGTTCCTTTCACTGTAAAAGTTTGACGTGAGGTGAGGGGACCGGTGGAACGGCTTCTCCCACATGAAACACCATCGTATGTTGCTGTGACCCGGATATCCCCCAAGCCGGTACCCTTGTAACATGACGTTGTATCAGCTTGCCGGTATCGAATGTGCAATATCAATTCTTGGTATCGTAATCTATGAAGGCTATGTAAAAGAGAGCCACGTGCTAGTCTCATAATTGTATCAACTCCAACGCTTGTTCTGTAGGGACTGTCCAATACGACTGTAAAGCAAACATCGAAACAACCTAGGTAATCCATCCAACTCCTTCGAACAATCTAGACCGTCATAACGCCGTGAAGTGCCTGGCCTGTATTATGAGACTGACAACCTCCTTTCCGCACTCCTCCATCGCCCCTTGGCCCAGAGGAAGCATTCTGTGAACGCCATGTACCATCCTGTCACCATCCAGAAGGAGAGAATGACGCCCAACCCACCCATCAGCCGTGCATCAACGATACCTCGTGTGACTGTCTCACGGATAGCGTTGTTCATCATAAGCCAGCCATAAATTGGGATGAGCGGCTCTGTCGATGATCTCAAGATTGAGGGCGTGTGACTTGAAGGGCTTCTTCGCTCGCGCTTCCGCTCCAAGATAGTGTCCGCCATGCGCCATGCTACCTTGTTGTTAATCTTCTCCCATGTTGCCTCGCATGCGTAAGCCCTGGCAGAGTGACCCATCTGCATCCGGAGGGTATGATCTCGTCCGAGTTTCATTGCCTTGGCCACAAATCCATCAAGGTCATTTGGTGGAACAAGAAAGCCGTTATCCCCTTGTTGAACGATATCAGACGGACCACCTTCGTCGCGGGCTACGACTGGAACACCACTAGCCATGGATTCCAAAACAACGAGACCAAAAGTCTCTGTGATGGAACAATGAAGAAAAATATCACCACTGGCATACGCGGCAGCCAAGTCCTCTCCAACCTGGAACCCTGCGAAGACAATCTTGCCCTTCTCCCTCAAAGGATCGAACAGTTCTTGCACTTCCTTCTCCACGTCAGGGTTGCGATTGCCACCCACGATATACAGCTTGAAGTCAAGCCCTCGAGCATCAAGCTCCTTTGCTGCCTTGGCAAGAAAATCGAAACCTTTCTCACCAGCGATGCGCGAAACTGTAACGAAAATAACCTCGCCGTTGGGGGCCAGTTTCTTTCGCAGCGCTTCACTCCTCATTCTTGGGTTGAAAACTTCGGTGTTAACACCTCGTGTCAGGAGTTCGAGTTTGTTCTCTGGGACGTTCTGGCCAATCAAGTATCGTTTCACGAAACTGGAAGGATAGAAGATAGTTTTGATCGAGGAATGGCTAAACAAGTAGCTCTGAACAGCCGCAAACGCAAACACGGCGACATGGCTTAGAGGGGCGGGAAAGAGAATCGAACAATATCCGGCCAGATCAGTTTGGAAATTGCAAATTACCGGTATCTGTTTCTCTCTGGGCTGCTGTCGTAGCTGGAGCATTACTTGGAAGCCAAGGCTTGCGGGTGACGCAAGATAGATCAGATCGGGAGGAGAGTCGTCGCCAAACGTTTTCGAGAAAAGTGTTGAGTTGCGCACCGGGTACACAATAGACAATTCCGGGTTAAATGGAAGAGGATATCCAGTCACCCTGACTTCAGGTTGCCTATCTGCAGGAGACAAGGTGGGCGATGAAGGCGGAGTGAATGTATTGTGTTCTGTGTGATTGTGTGGCGCGACTACCGCAACTTGAGCTCCGTTCGCTCGTAAATGGTTGACAAGCATCAAAGTCGTGCGGCTAACACCATTGACAGGGCCAAAGGACTCGGTGCAAAGGAGTATGCGCTTTCCTTTGAGTGTTTCAGGAAACTCAGAGAGATCATGGCTGGGGTACGGCGACATAACCGTTGGTTGCGTTTGAGGGAACATGATGGCTTATAGCAAATTGCTGGTCAGTAACCGTGAAGAAGACATCGCACGAAGTAGACGATAGGCGGAAGCGATGCTTTTCTTTGTCAAGACATCGAGGTCACAGAGAAATCTTGGAAGAAATGCCTCGCACGTGGATGGCAACAAGGCCACGAGAATGGGGACAACGTATCAAGGAAAGCACATGAGGCGCTTCTCTGGTATGAGCGAGGCTACAATACAGGCCATAGTAAACACCACGAGGAGGGGTCGCTCGACGCAGTTCGTCGATATTGGGACCAACCAGTCGGTGGGGGGTAGTTGGAGGGGTAGATCTTGATCGCATGCTCAAGATGAACACAAGCCACAGCTTTATATCGATAAGTAGAGTTAAAAAAGTTCTCGTCATGAGGACTTGAGCCAGATTTCACACTCCAGACCAGAGACGCAGTGGTTGCCCATCTTGGTTGAAGCACTCAAAACGTTGAAACAAACCATAATTCCGAATCCACGATGGAATCTATTTTCATGAAATCACTCGACTTCATGTTTGATGCAAAAATTGCCAGTTTTTCCCCAGATGCCTAGCTGCACTTTCTCAGCCTAGACGATTCGCGACGTCCTTGAAGGTCACTTCTGAGATCGGTGTTGTAGAACCCTTGCTCGACCTGCGTGTGACGGGCGAATCAGATGCGTCGCCGACACCACATTGCTCCAACTTGGGCAACCCGCCAATGAGTGTGTAATTGCGAATGGCCATTGCAATTCCGGCCCCCGTGGTCGAGCGAGTCTGAGTTATTGGCAGCAAATCTCCTTCCGTGCCAAACAAGAACCGCACTCAAATAAGAGACTCGTGACGGATTCTAATTCAGATGAGAAGTAAACTGTTTAGCTGTTAGCAGTAAAAACTGGCCTCTTCCAAGACATCGGGAAGACACGGAGCGCCTCTTGTTTCTCCTAGCTAGGTAGGGAGCCTAGGAGCCATGGGTAAGTAGGAGGCGGAAGCTATCGGCGTAAAATTATAGTGGCGCCATTGCGAGTTAATAAGTCAGCTTTTAGCCAAAACTAGAGCGGTATTATTCCAGAACAGATGACAATCAATTCAAGACCTGGTCAAGTGGTTGGTCGCGAATCATCACTGGATGATTGGAAAGAGATTAGATGAGAATTTAATCTGCTCCAAGAAACCGAACCACAATGAATTTCACGTGGTTCATCACGTGGGGTATTGATCCCTTTGCATACCATTGACATATTGATATCAAACTTCCAGAGATACAGATAAGTCCTTCTTTATTAGGCGAAGTTATCAGAAGATAGATTGAAGAAACGTACACTCGTGTGGCAGTACTATTATGTAGTATCTGTCATACCGCGTATTCAAGGTGTCCCATGATGGAGACAATCTGACCAGGGCATGTCCGAAAACCGCGCCTCTTCCTTGGTATGCCTTGAATTATGTTGATCGTACTTCGTATTCCTGGTACTCTTTATCGAGCGAAGTGGAATGTTCATCAACAGTGAGGCACTGTTTGACGACGTCGGTTGGCTCTTGGCGGTTGAGACGAGGTCGCTTCGCGGTTAACATCAGATGGTCTGGTGTTTATGGAGCCGGCTGATATGCTAATAAGGCGTAGCGACTCGAACCATGATGGATTCGACGGGCCGAACCACCACCATGACCAAGAATCCCGAATTACCATGCACCAGTCCCTGTGGACACACGAGTCTTACTGTCACAAATGCGGACTACAGTTTCCGTGTAAGATCCCGTCAGGTTCCCGCCTTGGCTTGCCTGCCCCATATGCAAGCAAAGCTCATGACGCAGCTAATCCCCTGGCATCATGACACCCGGCAACAGTTAGATATGGAGAGTGGGATTAATTACTTGCAAGGTTCCGTATTATTAGCTTCATCATGGCATGCCCACTAGGTGGTGATTGGAGGCTCAAGCAAACATGTGTTAACAAACCAAGGTCACGGTGCTGACATATCAACTAACACGAACTTATGCTGAAGGATAAGAAACCTGGCGGACTTCATACCCTTTGGTGTGTATAGTTTAGCGGATTGGTTAATCTCATGCTATTTCAGACTATTAGCGAGCCATGACTAGTTGGTTGCCGAAGAAGCGCTCAGCCGCGATATCATTTGCTCGGGTCAGTGCTGCAAGGTTATAAATTAGCCTCATCGATAGCACGGATGCTTGATGACTACGGAACAAGAGCGGATAGATAACTCTTGGCAGTACTATGTACCCAGCGCAATCTCGCCGCAAGTCATTTGGAGTTTAGATTACTGTTGGCCCTCGTTTATAGAGATCCTCGAAAAGGAAGCTCATTCCTTGCGATTCATAAGTCGAATGCGAAGGTAACGCTTGTTGTCGCAATTCACACGCGTTCCAGCCTTGTCGATCACGATATCTCGTGTAAGGATTACGGGAAGTTGCGCAAACTCAAATTAAGCGTTGCCTCATTCCTCAAGAGGCAAAGTACCCGTATTCGAAAGAGGTTCCAGAAAGATGGTTCAAGGTTTGCGACTGAGAGCGACTGGAAGACTGTCAGTGGCTTACTTGTTGCTTCTATTTCCGTCCTCTCAAAAACATTTGCTACGTTGTACGTGCAGGTAGGTACGGAGTCGGCCGAGTTAGCACAGTGTCTGTTTCTGCCCTCTAGGTCGGCAGTACCTTGTTCGGCTAGACTCCGTTTCTAACAGAATGACGAGCATCGGAAAGTGCTCAAGTTACCCCTGAGACGCTAAACTCCATACCCCATAGGCCCAGCCAGTATCGTGTTAATTGGGACGAATGGTGACGGCCGCTCACTCATTCTGGGTATTCGCCGGTGCGGTGGTTAATTTGTTATCGTTGGTAGGATATGAAAGTTGTAGGGGTCGTAAGACTCTTTCTCGCTTGATAATCGAGCTGTCTCCGCCTGTGAGACATTGACCATGGGTTTGCGTTAATGCCTCCTCTAGCGTGCCAGTCAGAAATCCGTCCAGCCATCCGATGTCTTGAACAACTTCATCCCTGATATGTACCTGTAAAAGACATGCATAGCCAATGCCCTCACCGTCTCGATTATGTTTCAATTAGCCGCATGATTATCATCAGCTTTGCATACCATGCCATAAACCAGCTAAAATGCGGCTACGTATTCGCTGTTGCGATAGCTCGTCGCAGCCGAGAACGGAACCCCTGTTTGTTGGGTGGTCAAAATCTCGGCGACCTCAAATTTGACTCGTTGATCTACAAATCATGTCAGCCTTGCAGGAATGAGCATGTACACCCAGCGAAGCATAGCAGTTGTCATGCGATGTACGGAGGGGGCACGCCGCTGAAAACTCTGCAGTAACCTCGTGTTCTGATTTCACGAGCACACCAAGTTCTAAAGTCGGTCAGCATATGAGCGAGGCTGAATGTGTCTTTTTCTGCACTGCAGGTGGCGCTGGGAATTGCTGCAATGACAGCATTGCCCTGTGCAGTGTGCAGTGTGCACCCTGCAATCGTGAATCGATGGCGGGATCGTTTCTGTCCGCAGGAAACAGCTGGAGTCTGGTCTGTTCCCTTCCCCATTAAAGCATTGCAGGGAATAGAGTAGGAAGCGAAGGGTCAATGTTCTCAATCCCGTCCCTTCTTTTGCCTTCCCTTCAGTGATATGAGTGACAGTGCGTTGGACAGTGCATTGCCAGGGTGTGGACCTTACCCGTTCCTTCCTTGTCTGAGCAACTGGACTACCGACAGATTCAGAAGTATTGGCTGAAGGAAGGCAAGGCCAGTCGGTGGCAGTAATTAACAGTATCCACTCGAGAAATAACTTCATATTTATCGAGTTGAAATTGAATCGAAAAGCCTGTTTGTCTCAATTAGAGTCCGTTGCTTTACCGTCAAATCTTTCCTACAAACCTAATCTCAGCTACGCTGCAGCACTTTTACACGACAATAAGCTTAGCTGCGAGAGGCAGACACTACTGACCCATGTGGGGGTAGTATTTGAAGGGACCTGGTTTGCGCGGGAGTGGAGGGGCTTGCGCAGCCTTGTGAGAAAAGAATTCTCACCGTGTCGAGACACTGTATTCGATGCTAATGCCATCTGTCGAATTATCCTCGATTCCAATTCCTGATTCCAGGCCCCCAAAAGTACTCTTCTCAGCAGGTCGTGGTGGCCATGGTACCTGCATCGAGCCTCCCCCTCCGTTGAGAATGTGCCCCTAGGATCCCTGAAGATCCACCCCTGTCTGCCCCTCCATCCAAGTTGACCAACCCAGTCGAGACTCAAATCAAGTCAACACACACATGCCGCGCTACTGTACAATAGTCACTGTATTCATCCATCCCTTGGCGGGCAGAAACTAATGGGAATACCTCACCGCCTTAATTTCTTCTGGGCAGATAGTTCCAATCGTTGCGTGGCTTCAGCGGCTGCCCCTCCACCGGCCTTGCCTTCTCCCTCTGCCCTCGTCCCTCCATCCCCCAGAGATAGAGTGCCCCCCTTTTTCCCATTAGTTTAGCTGCAACGTTGAATGAAATCGGGTGGGAATATCTTTTCTAGCCTCCCTTGCATCTGCGACTTCCCATCCTATCTCCTTTATAAACCTCCCCATTCCCTCCCACTCTCTTCGATCCCTCACACTCGCTAGCATTTTACGTGTGTCGATTCGTGACCTCGTTTGCGCGCATCCTTTCTACAGCTTGTCCTTTACCTCGTCTGTAATACCCTTTCATACCAATTCTAATCATCATGTCTTCAAACGGCACTCAGGAGGCACCCATTGAGGTCCGCCGCATCTGCTGTGTTGGTGCTGGTTATGTCGGTAAGTTGCAGCAAACTCCCCCCAGCAGCCTCTCGCGGGGCAACAGGCCGCTCGCCTGTCAAACTCGCGAGAGTTGAGATAATGCGTGCAATATCATGATTGCGCGCTTATCGAGTTCTCGGGAACCATACACCGCTCGGGCATGCAATTGAGTTCAGCCAGACTAACAAGTTACTTTCAGGTGGCCCTACTGCCGCTGTCGTTGCTTTCCAGAACCCCCAGATTCAGGTCACCGTCGTCGACCGAGACGTTAACCGTATCCGACGTTGGAACTCCCGCCACCCCCCTATCTACGAGCCTGGTCTGCACGACATCATCCGAATCGCCCGTGATGGTGGCCGACCTGGCAAGATCTCCGGCGAGCCCACTACCGACAGCGAGGGCTCCTCCGCTGAGGAGGGCGAGATCACCATCAATGAGCGCAAGCCCAACCTGTTCTTCTCCACCGACGTTGCCAAGCACATCAGCGAGGCCGATGTCGTCCTTGTTGCCGTCAACACCCCCACCAAGTACCGTGGTGTCGGTGCCGGTAGCGCCACTGACATGACCGCTTTCGAGGCTGTCACTGGTGTCGTTGCTCAGTACGCCCGTGAGGGTGCCATCATTGTCGAGAAGTCGACTGTTCCTTGCCGAACTGCTCAGCTGGTCGCTGATACTGTAAGTGCACGATCAACATAGCAGAAGATAAGTGGTCAGAATGCTAACTACGGATTTCTAGCTTAACATGCATCGCCCTGGTGTTCACTTCGAGATTCTCTCCAACCCCGAGTTCTTGGCTGCCGGTACCGCCGTCAACGATCTCCTCTACCCTGACCGTATTCTTATCGGTTCTGCCCCCACTCCCTCCGGTAAGCGGGCTGCCGAGGCTCTCGTCAAGGTTTACAACGCTTGGATCCCTCGCGAGCGTATCTTGACCACCAACGTCTGGTCTTCCGAGCTTGCCAAGCTCGTTGCCAACTCTATGCTGGCCCAGCGTATTTCTTCTATCAACTCCATCTCCGCCGTCTGCGAGCAGACCGGTGCTGATGTCGATGAGGTCGCCAAGGCCGTCGGTGTTGACCCTCGTATTGGTAACAAGTTCTTGATGGCTGGTATCGGTTTCGGTGGCAGCTGCTTCAAGAAGGATGTTCTCAACCTCGTCTACCTCGCCGAGACCATGGGTCTTCCCGAGGTTGCTGAGTACTGGCGCCAGGTTGTCAAGATGAACGAGTACGCTCGTGACCGTTTCTCCAACCGTGTCATCAAGTGCCTCAACAACACCCTTGTCGGCAAGAAGGTTACTATCCTCGGCTTTGCCTTCAAGAAGAACACCTCCGATACCCGTGAGGCTCCTGCTCTTGAGATGATCAAGACCCTCCTCGAGGAGCGTCCCCGTGAGATCGCCGTTTTTGACCCCTGCTGTAACCCTCTGGTTATCAAGTCTGAGATCAAGGAGCTTCTCGGTCCTCTTGCCGAGGGTCACAACATTACCGTCCACGGCAACGCCTACGACGCTTGTGAGAAGAGTACCGCCATTATCATCGCTACTGAGTTCGATGAGTTCCGCAACCAGCCCCCTCCTCCTCCTGCTCCTCAACCCACCGTCCAGCCCAAGACCATTGGCCGCAAGCCCAACCCCAAGACTGACCCCCGTCCCTTCAAGGAGGGTGGCAGCCCCAACGAGCTCCTCGCTCTCCACAAGCATCTCGTCCAGCGACCTGATGTCTCTTCTCAGGACCCCCTCGATCGCTTCAACGTCGAGCCCGACTGTGATGGTGACTGCCCTGACTGCATCCAGGAGCGTGAGAGCAAGGAGAGCGGCTTCGCCACTGGTATGGGAAGCTCTGAGGAGTACAAGCCCAAGGAGCGTGTTGACTGGGTCCGCATCTCTGAGAGCATGGCCAAGCCTCGCTGGGTCTTTGATGGCCGTGGTGTCATCGATTCTCGGGAGATGGTCAAGCTGGGCGTCCGCGTCGAGAGTGTTGGTCGCCAGCACCAATTCTAGATGTCTTATCTGGATTTAAGGCTTCATTTTGCAACGGCCGACCTTTTAGATTTCTTCTCTGCATGAATGCGTCGACTGTTGGCTAAGATTATACCGTTTTTAATAAGCATGAAATGACATGGATGTGGTTGATGAGACACGGCGAGGAAGATATATCAATGGATAGGGTGGGGGTGCGGTTTACACGACGGCGTGAATAGGTAAAGAAGTTTACCGGACATAGATTTAGATTTGAAGCTGTTGAAAATGCAAGAGCAAAGATTCCTGTTAAGATGCTTCCCTTGGTGACTGTTTCATGGTTGGTTGATTAGTTAATGCGATTGATCGACGACTATAACTATATCGAGACTCGGGGCCGATTAGTCAAGTTGGAGCAGGCGATGACCTATTCATATCTAATGATTGTTTCCGTTGGATCTGCAGTAGTCTATTTTATCGATCTATTCTGGTGGCGAATTGTTTTATAGCTGATCTTCCACCTATCCTCTTGTCGCGATGGGCCTGAGACGAGTGGTTCAACCACCCCTGTTTCAGACCATCCTTCAGCCGTCTCAGCTTTGAACAGGTGCTGTAGCAAAGCACAAACTATGACCGGAATACCACCCCCGGTGAACATGTTTCTCGAGCCTAGCTGCCATATCCCCCTGCTAGAACGTTCTCGATTATCCCGATCCTTGACCGAGTTGCGCTATCACAACGTCACATTGAACCTTTTCCACGCGACTTGACACAGAACTCTACCCTCGCTCAGGTACCATGTGGGAACCCGTGTTTCACCAACCCAAGCACAAGCCCAAGGGGCCCTACAGTGACCATGGCCATGGCTCGCGCTCCCATAGATCTTCTTGTACTCCAGTCTTTCCTGAGATCCTTTTCGTCGTTCTCTCCTTCACTGCCTGTTGAACGGGTAGCACATTCGTCTCTTCTAATACACTCTTTTACCATAACTGTATCACCTTCTCTTTTCATTCCTTTTTTGATTATCCCTGTGCTTGCCACGAGGATATATCCTTTCGCTTATACACCGTTCCTTAGTATCGAGTTGCAGGAAACAACTCGACTTCCGTCCTGTCTTTTCGAGGCCTACAGTCCGGGCCACCATCGCTGACCTGCGTGCTCCTTTTTATATGAGAGAGCCCCATCCTAAGCGCCCTTGGAAAGCAGTCGCCGTCAAATATGAGATTGCCGTGGGCCAGGCAGGCCGCAATCTATGGCCTCTTGTCTGTCGCTGTCGCGGATGTACTACCTGTGGACGACATCCCGTTGATGTGTGTGACCATTTGCGGCCCAATCGTCGAGTTGACGTCGAAATGTGATGTTCATGGTCAACGCATGTCGAAGCGTCAAGTAGAATCGGAGTGGGTTCCTAAGCTGGCCGTGGAACCTCCTATGTTGGACAAGAGAAGCTTTTCAATCATCCGAGCTGCGCCGACGTCGTTTCCACCCGAGTTCAGTCCTGGAGAAAGTACCACCACATCGCTATCGAGCTGGACTTCGGAGGAGACTTCAAGTGTTGTGGATCAGGTTTCGACGAAAAAGCGTACCACAATGGCGTCTATGCTTATGGACACAACGACAGCGATTCAGACTACGCTTTCGACTCATACGACTCTATCGAATTCGGGGACTTCAGAGGTGGTATCGCAAACGCCGACTGGTACATGGAAAAGTAGCCTTCAGACACACACACCGCAGCAGGGCGACCCAGAGAGAGAATGTGTCTGTTTGAACAAGAGTTTCGATGTGGCCAAGGTCGCAGCACTGTGTCAAGACTGCATCGTCGTGGATGGACACAAGCAAAACAGTGAGTCTAACCCCCCACAGAAACCGTCATTTTATAGAAGCTAACCTGAAAAGACATGGACATCATCATGAAGTCGTGCGGTTTTGAATCGCGTACTTATACCCCCGACAAGGACAGCGAGGTGGACAATGTCAGAGTCGAGGCAACGCGGCCGACCACCAGTATGGGCGCGATGGAGAATGCTCCAGCAAACACCGCCTCTGGTGTGCAAGTCCTCAACGTGTTCTGGGTCGGTATTTTAAGTTCTCTACTGGGTTTTGTTATGGCAGTGTAAAAAGGCGTGCTGCATTGCAGACGACGGATTAGTTAGCGTGTATATCATAGCGTACGGGAAAGCATTCCATTTCCTTTCTTATCTTTTACATATTTTGATCAGTAGAATCTCATCAATCGAAGCCAGCCTTCCATACTGCAGATCATCTGTTACAGCCATCGCCAATCACGTCATCTGTTCCTCGCTTCGACTTAAGGCTCGCACGTTTGGGGCCCCGGGCTGCCAGCCTGAACCAGGGTTCGCATGAAAGTCGATCAAGTGGTATTATGCTATATGTCTATATGGTCGCTTCATATACTATGCAGTGCAGTGTTCAATATCAACAAGAGAGAATTATAATACATCTATGCCTCGCACGCTTGCTTCCGTCCTTTTCGTACCCGTTCAGCACCAAGGCGCCTTCTGAATGCCTAGATCATCATGACAGCCATTATCGAAACAACACAGAATCCCTAGTAAAGTGTCAGTAAAGTCTTGATAACAAGAACACAAAGTAGTCTTACCATTCCCCACGTAGACCACACCCGAGTTGCACCACTGTCATCATCACCGCTATCCGTCCCATTGCCACTGCTAGTGTCGTTGATGCGTGCTACCAGCTTGTCTCCCACGCTGCTGAGACTCGACTCAAAGTCTTTGAAGTTTGTCGCGTTCCAATCAACACCGTCGTCTCCTGGTACGGCGTCACTACCAGGAAAAGCGATGTACAAAACATCGTCTGCGTCGTGACCATTGTTGCCGTTCATGGATTTGCCGAAACATGCTGTTGCGAGTGAGATGGCGGCCTCGCCCACCATGGATTCTTCGCCATCGTCGCCATTCTCATCACCCCAGATACCGTAAAACTAGGAAGATCAGCATCATGCTCGTGCCGAATATGGGTCAACACTTACCATTTTCTCGCCACATACAACAGCTATGATACTCAAGGGTTTGATACCATGCTTTTGCGCATCAAAAGTTGGCCAGTTCTTCTTAGTGCCTAAGTTTCCAAAGACAACATAAGGGTGGATGTTGGCGTCGAGATCCTTTTGCTTTGTGCTATATGTTCGGAGCCGGTCCTGGAAAGAGGTAACGGATTGTGTGTCACCTGAAGAGCCACAGCGTCCATCGTCTGCAGAACTACCCTGGATACCGTCGCAGTCGATGTCCATGTTGACGAGCTTGCCTTCAGTGCCTTGAAGATATATAACATTGTAGTCTTTCACGTGGTCGCCACAGTAGACGTACGCTGGGCTATTTGTTAGCCTAGTCGCGATAGGATATGGGGTAGTTGAATGAACCTACAGCCATCGTCGCCATCGGCGCTGTGAAACCCCTTGGCGAGAGGATCATTGCAAGAACCCTGCTTGACGATACTCTCTTTAAAAGCCTTGATGTTGTCGGGGACGTCGCGGCAAGAAACCAAAGCAGCAACGGATGCAAACAGGAGAAGTCGAAGGGAACCCATGTCGAAGGCGATCGATCCAACCGAAAAGTAGCGAGCGTAGGGAGAAAAGAGGCTTGGGGGTCGATCAGTTAATTAATTTAGAGCGAAATAGTTTATCTTTATGTTTAAGTTTAAAAAGAATGTGTACCCCGGGAAAAAGAGAGTGGGAATGAGAGATGTATTTGTTTGATTAACTGCTCAAAGCTCACGCCATTATTTCCGGCGCGTATGCAGTCTGTCAAAGTGCCCTCCGTGCAATTTAATCGCGACCGAAAGGAAGCTTCTCCTTTTATGAACGACCTGAAAAGGGTCAGAAAGGGCAAGCTGACGGTCGGGCTACCTCTTTAGAGGATCTATCAACAAGGTCCAGGGGGTTGTATTCCCTGCCAAGACGGGTTCGATCGGGTCTAGAACGGGGGTTTTGACCAGCATTTGGGCTTATTTATAGGGAAAGTCTCCTTGAACTTCAGGTGCGTATGCATATCTCAGTGTGGTTAAGGCGTGATGGTTCAGATTCGGGCAATTATTCCGCCAAGCTAAGACGGATGCTCCCACGTGTAAGAAGAGGCGTTCACTTTAGGACAATAGTATTGTATCACTGCATTCCAAGAGATCCAGTCACAATTAGGAAGGGAGACGAATTAGGCAAATGAGGATGTCTAAGCTAGGTATGCGGCTTACCCTACGTTTCCATCTCAACAGACTGATTTACTCACAAATTCGTTATCAAAGACCTCTCATCGGGGAAATGTTTAATGTGTAACGCAGGGCTATTTAATTAAATCTTCTTGGAACTTGGTTAGTTTGTGTTCAAGCGATAAGCTATTGTAGTTGCTCGCACATGGTCCGACATTCACTTATTCCGAGATGTTGTCAGTTAGGTTTAACAATTGACGCACAACAAGCAATCAAGAACACCCAGTTCTAATGTCATTCAATGTCCATAATAAGCCTTTATCTCGATTACCTGTTGGTATTTTTAGTCGATGATGATTACATGTGTACTGTCGACCGTGATTGATTCACTTCGTCCGCTTCGGCCTCCGAGCGGACGAGCAAAATAATGAGAAACCACTACCATCCTTTAGTTTCAACTCCAGCTTGGTCCGTCAATTCGTCCGCATCTCGACCGGCGACAATAGATATATAAGAATGTAGAAGCAATATGCAAAAAAAGAAATATAAACCATTATACTGCTTCATCATCACAATGTCTGCTCAGCTCAAACATAATGCCGTCTGGGAGGCCAGCCCCCTTGCATTCCTCTCACGCCAATTCATTGAGGGTGTCCCCAAGATCCCCAAAGACGTCAACCTATCAGGCAAAACAGCTCTCATCACAGGCTCAAACGTTGGTCTGGGGTTTGAGAGTGCTCGCCAGCTTCTCGCTCTTGACCTCTCACACCTGATCATCGCAGTGCGAAATCAAGCCAGAGGCGATGCCGCAGCAAAGAAGCTCCACAATGAGTTTCCCAACGCCAAAATCCAAGTATCACTGGTAGATATGGCTTCTTATAAGTCTATCCAGAACTTCATCAAATGGTGCGAGACATTGCCGCGTCTTGACATCGCCATCCTCAACGCTGGCTTGAGCAGACCCCAATTTGAGCGATCGGAAGCGTCAAAGCATGAGATGACCCATCAGATCAACTATCTCTCTACAGCTCTACTCGCCATTCTACTTATACCCGTCCTCAAGACAAAACGTAGGACTTCTGGCCCTTCGAACCTGAGTATTGTCGGCTCTGACATGTCTTACTGGGCGAAATGGACCGGAACCAACGACTCCATCTGGGATGTGATCGATGACCCGGCCCATTTCTCCAGTAACGGCGCCTACCAAATTTCCAAGCTTCTTCTCATAATGTTCGTTGATAAGCTTGCCCAGCATGTCTCTCCCCAAGAAGTCATCGTCAACTACCCCAACCCCGGCGCTTGCAGAGGAACTGAATTCGGAAATGACGGGAACAGTGGCCTAGTGGAAAAGATCTGGATGGCGTTTGCGAAGCCCATAATCGGAAGGACAGTGGCTATAGGCGCCCGATCCTACGTTGATGCTGTGGCTATCAAAGGTACAGAGAGCCATGGCAGTTTTGTTGGCGAGGGCAAGATCAAACCGTAAGTGCATTGAAAAACAGAGGTGATGAGTGTATGCTGACTGAATTGACAGGTTCCCCGTGGTGATGTATGAGCCAGCTGGAAAGACTCTTCAGGAGACTGCATGGAAGGACTTGATGGAGGAGTTAAGCTTTGCGAAGCCAATGGAAATTCTCAAGCAAGCAGCCGAGCAACAGTGAAAGAATGCGTTGTTCAGACAAGTATGTCGTAGGCGCCAAACAGTAGTATATTTAATAAACTTCAGATCCGAGGCAACCTATTTCGTGGCTGTTTTCATGTTGGGATAGGATCTCTGGCCGCCGGAACAATAGTCTTCTCATCCGCAAATCTGACTTTCTTCTTAACTTTCTTCACCTTCTTCACCAAAGGACTCTGCTCCCCAACCTGTTCCTCGTTCTTCGCACAATGTCTACCGGCTCTCCAGCTGAAATAGTTGGTGCGCAATTTGTTGACCATCAGGTCGGTATAACGAATATATGTGAGGACCACAAATACGACCCATGACAACAGTAGCACCCAGATTATTATAGACCATGTTTTATCTTTGCTGTCCTTTTTGGACATGGCGGCTGGACTGGTAGTATCGTTAGTAAAACCCAGGAGAGTAATAGGAGCATGCCGACATACACGTATGGAGACGAGTGGTTAAGCATCGTGGACGTAGGGTACAGGGGTTGCTGGGTAGAACTCATAAAATTGAGTGTCAAGTCCATTTTAGATTTGGGACGGTAAGAGTCTTGATAGAGATATGACTCAGAATGGGACCAACTCCTTCTTGTAAGTGAAGACATAGAGGCCTCGGGACATCCCCATGACCAGGCAACCATCCAAAGTTTCCCCCTCGCGCATCATGACGCAAATTGTTCCTAAACGTACGATCTTAAGTCGCCCTCCACTATCATTTGCTTTCCTTTCTCAACACATTGTAAATCTGACCAACCAAGCTTTTAGGGCTAACCCCTCAAAGCTTTTACCCCTTAAACTTTCCGAATTGCCACCTAAACCGCGGTATGGTTGGAGATCTCATCGGAGCTCGGTCGGGGCTCGTTCTCCTTCTCGCGTTCGCCTTCGGAATCTTGGTTGGAGGCGGTCTCGCCCTCCTTTCTCGAGGCGGCTGCGTCTTGGATGGCGGCGTAGACGTCGTCGTAGATGCTCTTCTCTATCCGCTTTTGGATGAAGACAATGATGATGACAATGGCCAGGAAGGCCACGACGGAGACGGTGGCTAGGAGAGAGGCCAAGAGAGCCGTGACATTCTCCGGTTGTACGTAGTAGGCTGTAGTGTAGGAAGCCATTGTGCCGGTGGTTTCTTGGTTGAACAGTGATTGTATGTGTTTGTAGAGTGTTGTCTTGGTGAATGCTGCTGCAAAAGTGTAGATGGTTGAGTATGATGAAGGCAGACCTGGTTTTGTAAATTGAGTGGCATTGGATATTACATTACTACGTACCTACCTAAGATGACGATATCTACACGAAGTGTAATGACATGATAGGGGCTGAGCAATAGAACAATAATTCGTTCATTCAAGAAATAAACTTGTTGAGAAATTTTGCGTTTATGAGTTGTACAGCACAGCGTGACTGATAGAAAAAAGCCTTGTTAAACTCTATCAAGAGTCCTATGTCACGCGTTGCGAAGCCCTGATGCTCATAAATCTGGTAATGTATTCCAGAAAGAAAAGAATAGTCCCGTGATGAGAGCTACGACTGCGACTCATCATCACTATCACCACCAACAACAAAGTCCTCCCCTTCTGTTTCTTGGGTCGACCTTCTACGCAGCGACGGTGAAGCAACGGCAGGTTCCCGGATAAACTGTTGCATCTCCTCAGCTGCAGCTCCTGTCCCATCCTCGGCGTGCCTCAGTGGATGAGTGTGCTGAAACTCGATTTCTGTTTGCCGCACGCGAATCCAGAGAAGAATCAGACCGCACAAGATGAAGCCACATGATACTACCATGAACACGAAGATAAACTGGTCGATGGCTTCGGATATCCCGCCTCTCCAGTGATGGAACACGGGCGTGGGAGCTAGCGCCGGTGTGTACCAAGGAATAGGACTTCGCACGAGATGTTGGTGCATTTCGCCGCGGGGTGTGTTGAGGAACGCAGCTATATACTTTGACGACAGGTAGTAGAAGAGATGGTCGTGGTCGTGGAAGTCGTCGTTAATGCGCTCCATTCCTCAATTCTTTTTGTGGTGAAGAATAACAGGTATCGGTGTTAAGAACGTGAGCTTGTGTAAGTAGTTATCTGTAAGTGTCAGGGCTGATATCTTCAACATCAAGGATATCCAACTTACCGCAATACAGTCGACCTTGTATTAGTACTGAGGAATGAGGAGCGAGATGTTGAGTTTAGAAATAGAAAAGTTGTTGAGATGGAGGCTTTGGTTAGGCGTTTTGTACTTTTCCATCTGTGGGTAGGTAGGTTCAATATTGTCGAAGTTTATCAACACCAAGGTTGGCAACACTTTCTGCCTAGAATATGTGCGCAACTCAAACTTTCTGCGGTAATATAAAAAAGAAGCTTCTTATTTCTATCTGAAACTGTACGAGGATCGAAATTTGAAAACTGAGCACAATCTGCTAGTGAGCATTCTTCTTGAATATCTAACCAACTCCTTTCCTACCTATTGTTTTCACAAGTCTTTTATCACAAGCCCATAACAAAGATGAATCGCGCACGATCTGTTCCACCACAGCTCACGAACTTCCTCGCCAACCCAAGCGAAGCGCTATTCGTACTCACTCCTTTCACCAGACAAAGAGGAGAAATAGGCTGCAGGTCGGCAGGCAGACGTACCAGAAAGCCGCATCGACCCAGACCCTCATTGCGCAGGTCGACAGCGAGTCTTCAGGACGATAGAGTACTGCTTTCTTTGTCCAAGCTTTCTTTAGAGGATAAAGAGGAAGGACAAGTGCCTATATGTCGTCAACCGGATACAGAAGATAGGATGGAAATCTGCGACGCTGAACCACCACCAAACCCCCCTCCATCCTCAAGTCCCTTCACAGCGAAAAGCACTTCGCTATCTTTTTCACCTCAAATGATTCAAGATCATCAGGAAGATAAAAGGAGAAAGCTGGAAGACGTAGATATGTCTGAGGATACAGATACGCCTCTTCCCATGGACTTGAGCGGTGCCGAAGTAACTTGCACGGCATGTGGAAATAATATGCCGTAGCTACTGTTGCAGGTAGGTTAGTATGAGCTCTTATTACTTGATGGATTATGCTGAGTACAGTTCTAGCACATGTCGAACACTTGACTACGTCCTTTGCCACTCTTGACAACCAACTCTGTTAAGGTCACCAATCTTTTTTTTTTTGTCAAGACTCTTGCTAGCGATGATGATTTGTGTATTTATGGCGAAATCGGAAGGTTGAAAAATGGGTTTCATGTAATGTATCAGTTATATATAGATTGAATATTATTTTATGTCTTGTTGTCAATTGTTGCTTTCTTATGCTATTATTTCTCATTCTTAACCACAACGAATGCTATATACATCATTAATATCGTGACTCTGTAAGTAGTTAATGGTATAGTGAAGAGAAAGAACCTCAACTCGACTTGACTTGATGTGCCTGCATCATTATATCCTCTCTCCTCTCTCCTCTCTCTCTTTCTCTCTTAATTATTCCCCAGCGTGGCATTTCGTCCAACAACGGGCCCTGACTACTCCGCCATAAATCCACAAAAAATTACTCCCAAGAGATGGATGGACATCTCCATCGTGCTGTATAGTTGGTTGCTGCCCAGGCTAAATAAATTTCATCTTTAATATGGCCTCGTTATCAATGACACGCTCCCTGGAACCCTCACAGGCCACTTTCACAAAAGCCTTTGCCATGTGTGAAACCTCGACGCCGACGTTGGATCGCCCTCCAACAAGGCGCCTCTTCTTAGACGCGACATCCGACGAGGCGGAGAGGATGATGCTGGGCCTCAAGATCCAAGCGCTAAACGTTTCAGGGCTGGCGTCTGCAATCTCGCATAAGCCCTTTTCGGCCTCGGCCTTTGGCTTTCGCGGGTCTCCAAGCGAAAGTAGTGAAGATGATCTTGACTTGCTGCTGGCGAATACAAAGTTGAACTTTTGGCCTCCTGGCGTTTTGGGCGCGATGCGATCGCGCATGATTTTGGCCGCGTATAAAGGTAGTTGAACGTTGACGTGGTGAAGATAAACCTTGTCTTTGTAAGAGTGGGAGCGATCTGGACGAGCTCCAATAGCCCTATACGAGTGTCAATCTTTGTTCCCTGCATTGTCTTTTGGATATGTTTGAGACTAGACTAGACCAAGTCTGAATCTGAATCCGAGACTGAGGCTCAAAAGACATACCATAAACAGGCTGAAGATCCTTCAATTCGCCGTAAGAGATCATCGGAATACCGTGAAAAGTCCTGAACCATGATGACATCGGCCTTTGGGTGACTCTCGATGTCCATCGTGACGGCTTTTCGAGTGAGGATCACGACTTTTGTGATGCGCGCATCAGAGAGACACTGCTTGACGATGTCGTTGCCGACCAATCCGGTTGCCCCTGTAACCACGACCTTCATTTCGAGACTAGAAGGCGTATAGCACTGAAGAAAGAGAGCGGTAGAATAACAGAATGACTTCAAGTCAGGGAAAAGGAGAGAAGAAGATAGTGAACAAATGAACAAAACAAAATAATGGTTCACCCCGTAAAGTAGACCGCGGCTTGTGTCTGTCTGTCTCCAAGATAATCCTGGTTCTTGCGGGCCGCTTTCGCCTTGCTAACGGCTGGAAAAAAATTAAAAGGGCCGGAGCCAAAAAAGAGACACTGTGGCAACGATATTAAAGTTGAATTGTACTCGTGAGCAGTCACTAATCGTGTCTAGACTGGATTTATTCCATGTAATTTCATCTCGATTCGCATCTAAGAAAAGCCAAGATTGTACTTGACCGCTTTGAGGACGTGTTGAATCCAACTGCCGGTAGTCTTGGCTTTCATCCTTGCAGTGAATGTTGAGATGATAACTACAATTCGGCAGGCTTATCTCTTCTAGTAGGGGCTTGTCTTGGAACTTGTCAAAAGTGTCTTGAAGTTTGTCTTGATCGACGGCTCCTGACGGGGTTAATCGGTTATGCAACGGGAATAGTCTGTAGAGCCTGTCACTGGCCTTTGATCTTTTTTTACAACGCCAAGAAATGAGACATTCCTCCCTGATCATTGGCTGATTCAAACATATTCCAACTATAGATGCTCTGTGCTGTCAATGAGATCTGATGCTTCGACTGACAGAGCACCAGAAACACCACAACACAACAGATAACAAAACAAACCAAAACAACCCCATCATTAGGATCTCCATCACTTGACGGACCCCGTCAGAGTTAGCATACACAACATTCTGTGCCGATCTTCCGTCTTTGCCGACGTACTATACCCAATACTGCTTGCACACGTTTCATTGAGCAATGAAACACCCGCCCTTCCCATGCAAACGTATTAGCAAAATGTCACTTTGTTCAGCCCAAGCTTTGTGGAAATGGAAAAGAGATGCCTAGCGCGCCAGTTGGAATTAATCACTCGCGTCAAAGGACGTAAACAAATACTGTGACTGTGACTGTGACTGTGACTCTGGCCGAGAGTTCTATAGTAAGGGCTACGAGGAAATGAGAGTACCTAGTAAACGTATTCATTACACAGAGCATACTCTGTACGGTGCAACAAGTTCTCATATCATCAATACCTGCAAAAGTGAAACCTGGTTCATCAAACTCAAAACTCCGCTTCACCGCATGAACCTTCGGATCCGAAATTCGGACCCGGGAATAGCATTACGAACACCGAGCGCATGGAGATCACCATATCAATCAGACAAAATTATCAAGTATTATTATCCCGTGGATATCATAACAACTAATCAAATTACTTAAGCAGCTCGGCTGCCCTCGAGGTTCTCCGCAGCACTCTTGCTTCGGGGGTCACTCTCCTGGCCATAATGGTTGGCGTCTCCGCCGAGAGACTCAATCTCCTTCTTACTGTTCTCCTTGCTAGCCTCGCTGGTGTCTGTATTTGTTAGTTACCGAACTTATAACCTGGGGTAGCGTAGAGTACATACTGGGGTTGGACAGGTTCGCCTTGTGGCCCTGAATCTTGTGGGAGGTCTCCTCCTTTCCGGTGCGAAGCTCCTGCATGTCATTGGACAGGACAGATCGGTTTCCAGCAGAGTCCATTTTTGTGGTGTTATTTGTGGTGATGATAAGTAGGTATGTAATGTATGATAGGATGATGTAGTCTCGATGAGTGGTTTCAAAAACTGATAATGATTATCTATTCTGTACAGAAAACATTCCCCCTTTATACGTATCTTGTACCATATTGCCCATGACGTTTTCCCTTTTGCGGTTATGTCATGTCCCAGCGAAACAGGGCCATTTCCATGGTCCTGAAGTCTGGGCAATCGTCAAGCCGGGGGCTGTGGGTGCCCAGCGTTTGACTCTGTGTGGTTGGATCTGCGCCAGTATGGAGCTCGGGATGACATAGCCAGTCATGCATAATTCCGGGGGGTGATGACAATAATAACTAGAACACTTCACCCGACATACCAAGGCTCCATGCGGTTGTTTATTTACGCCCCTAGGCATCATGTCGGGAGTTTATCATCTCGATCAACATTATCAGCCTCGTCTTGTTCAATATTGCTTGCTTTATGAAGCATTAAAGTATGCGTAAACCGCCATTTCGACCTCAAGGCGGGCATGTATTTTGGTAAACAAAACCGTCATTATCTTCCAAGTTGTCTTGTGAAACAGCCTCTTCGTCATAATTTGCACATGCCTTTATCACCTTGGCAGGCTAACTTAGTAATGACGATTGATGAGTGGTACAAGAAAAGAGAACCTCACGTGCAAGAAAGCAAGATGACGAGCAGGCATTATCCTCCCTTGGTAGGTAGATAGTCGCGACTCCAATTTGATGTGATGAATTATCTATAAAACAAGTAGATATATCGAAAGCAACGAAGCTAAACAGCCGCTCACTGAATGAATGCCGATATAACTACCAACAATTTGTGTAGCCCAAACACCTCATGGACAACTATACCTCTCAGAAATATTTTGACACCGTGAATTAATTACCCTGTGCAAGTTTGCATCCATCCTGAACCCATCCATCACTTCCATCTCATTTCGATTCCTACTGTGGCTGCTGTACGTTCAATATCTCGGGACCAATACTTGGATTGCGTTGCATGTTGTGTTCCGGACCAGCGTCCATCTCTTGACGAGCCGTTGTAGTCCCGTCCATTTCCTGAACAGGTACCATCTGCGGCTGCTGGTAAGGCGGAAGGCCAGGGCTGTTTGCATAGCTCCCGTGGTCTGAGAATTGCGCGTACGACTGAGGTCTCTCGGACTGAGAGAATTGAGGTGAGTACTTCTGGTACTGATCGTTGGATGAAACGCCACTATAATGTGGGTTCATGACTGTGGGTGTTGAGTTGAATGATTCTGGAGTCAGTTAGTATATAATTATGTGATACACTTACAGGCTTACTTACGTTGGTAACCACTCATCGGAGAATGGGCAGCGAATGAACCTTGGTGAATAGGACCGCCCATGGGTGAGTGCGGTTGCTCGCTCATTGTTGGACCAGGTGCTGATGCAGCCGAAGCTGCTTGAAGTGCCTTTTCATTCTTCTTCTTCTTTTGTCGGGGCCTCAACCAGAACAGCCATGCCAAAAGACCCAGCACAAACAATCCGCCAACGGAAGCGCCCACGGCAATGCCAGCGGTAGCTCCTGTGCCCAAGCCGCCATCATCGTTGGCATCAACGGCAGATGTGTTCGATGCCGTCTCAGAAGCGCTAGAGGCGGAAGTACTCTCATCGCTCCTGGGATTGAGGAAATCCAGTCTGTTATTCTCAATCTTCGATAGTTTAGCTGGGACTAGTCTGTTCCTTGGGCAACCCGACCCGCAAGCATTCTGACTGCAGCATCCAAGGAAAGGCGGACTGGTAAAGGCACATGTGTACCAGTTATCGACCCCTTGAGAGTTGTCACAGTCTTGTGCTGGGAGTTTTGCGTATTTATCCGACTCGAAAGTCGTGGCGCGCAAATCGCCGTCTGGGCAGGTACCGTTATTCTTTCCGCAAGGGTCGTTAAGACAGCAGCCTATGAATTGGGTATCGTCATCCTCGCAGATATAGAACTTTCCTCCGTTGATGCAACTGAGGCCCCAATATTCGCGAGCTTCAGACATTTTGAACGCCGGACTCGATGTTCGTTCCTCAAAGACGGAATTGATGCACGTTTAGATAGAGTCGATTAGTTGCTTCTCTATGCAAGAGGAAAACAAGGAAGAAAACAGCCGAGAATGAGATCGAGTAGAAGAACAGACGTGTCCTGTAAAGTCAGCGAGCACGGGACCTTCTCTTTCTTTCACTCATCGAGTGGACATCCATCCCAGCCTCAACTCGAGCAGAGCAACCCCCAGAGATGCATGGGCTTACTTGAGTGGCGTGGGATGGGGCCCGAGCCAACTTGATAGTTCTGCGCCTTCTTCATCCTAGATGGGACATATTACTTCAATGACCAGCACAGCCGCGAATCGCATCAGCATCAGCATCTATGCTAATGCACTGTAGTGTCGCTGTATCGAAGTAGGCTGTCGGAAACTGCAGCGCTGGTAACAGTGGGTAGGTAGTGTAGCTTTGTCCCACATGTGCATGCTTACACCCGCATCACACTGGTTGTGTGGCGATCCTTCATCCTTCTCGTGTCCAGCTCGTCTGACAAATAGTGGACAAACAAAAGTAGATTGTAAGGCTCTGGCCATTGCGCTCTAAAGAAAGAGAATCCAAATATAGGAAATTAAGTCTTGCGTGCCGCACTCTCAAGACAAAGACAATAATTTCAGCCACTCAAACGCCATATGAAGCTTGGATCATGATGTTCCACACCGACCGGGGGCGACCAGGGTCATGCAGACGTCGTCAGTTAGTCTTGGCTGTTGGTAGTCTCCTTTGTTTGCATTGTAACAAAAGAGTTCCCCATGCCTGAAATTCCAAAGTCCCCGAAAAATAGAACATGGAGGCTCAAGTAAAGTTGGTGATGTGGCAAAGGCTGACACTATTTCCAATTCTAATATTTGACGGTAATTGTCTGCGACATATCTGACTGGCATCTTGGCGTCAGCTTTATTTTCATGTTTATTCCAAGCCTTATATGCGAGACAGGGATCTCCCTGTTGGTGCCACAGCCTGGTCAGCTAGACTACCTAGCCATCAATCTGACACCGTATACCCAAGCACTTGTGTTAAAGTTGTTTGTCGTCAGCAGCATCAATCTGTCACAAAACACGGCTTAGGACGTTTATCGTGATATGGGCTCGTTGATTTCTCATGAGCTCGACAAACTCCTGACTTCCTGGTTTCTGCTGAGCCAAATACACAGTGGATAGCATGCAGAAAACATCCCAAATGACCTAGTCTCAGTCATCAGCTCCATCCACCCTTCACAGGACAACACAGCCCTGTGGTGGCGCAACGTTCTCGTTTGACTAATAACAGCCAAAGACGACGTTGATAGTAACGGGAAGATTTGCATTTGACTCTAGTTGCATAGCCAATCGAGCACAATTGTGAGATGTATAGGTATTATAGAAAACATCAATTGTGACAATTAGCTTTGATACTCCGTTGCTGCATATTTTTCCATACCGCGAATGACTCGTTTTCTGGGACAGCAAATGCCGGCATGTCTTTAATATTGCAACCTGTTGGTCCGCTGCCACATACTGTCGCATTTCTCTCCCTCTCACCAACTCATTGGCGATCAGCATAACATTCTCCACTAAACTTGAGGAATGCTGACGGCAGAAGATCAAGGCCGAGGTCATGCATGGATGAATCCCACAACCCTCTGGGTTGCTAAAAGTGCAAAACCCACGAGGAGCCAATCCGACCAGAAAGTCAAGTTCAAGCCTAGGGACAAATTTGCTCCTGACAGCATTGTGTTCGTAATCAGAGCTTCAAAGTAGAATGACTCCGTATTTTCTGCCATAAATACAATTCCGTTACATCTTTTTGGGGCTTTCTGTGCAACAAAACGTGACACAGATGTCGCCCGGGTCGGTGATATATCGGTTCTCTGCTGTTTGTTCTTGATTCGCTGCCTTGCGACTTTTCAAAGACGATGACCCCCTCATCAAATATTGGCGTGGACACGGACAAAGAACGGGTTCCTGGCACATCGGCTAATACCGTAAAGGCGGTGCCAAGTCTGCTGTAGACGGACCAACACATGGTCGCTGTTCATGCAGCTTCAATCACCAAATTGTGTCGAAAATACCTGCGGCAATTGCTCACCCCTGACTCTTTGTCCAAGTTGCGCCACGAATAACCAAGAAGCGCGGGAAATGTTGGGATTGACCTCGTTGGGCATTAAAATCTTGACTCGACTTTGACTGAGCACGAAACCAGAACAAGATATTTGGGTAACACGGACGCTTGGGTGGAAGAGTTTTAGTGCAAGATGGTGATGCAAGTAGTTTGCCAGAGCGTCAGTGAAGGGTGAAGTCTCGGAAGGGCTTCCCTCTCGCCATGCCCATCCGTCATCCGCGTTACCTCCAGCAAGTCGGCGCCGTTCGCGGGCATCTCCTTTCCAGGTAGCTCCACCAAGAGCACTGTTCTTCTCGCCGGCCCGCACGAAGTGATTGAGGTCTTGAGCAGAAATGGTAATGTCAATTGAACGAAGCCCTGGAGTAGCGGTTTTCTCGTTTTGAAGTTCATCTCTGGTGATGATTGCTGAGGTGGCGTCGTCGGCTAGAGGCGCATTAAACACAAGAGTCACAGTGAGATCGTTTCCTCGATCGTTGACACCGTTGCTCGTGATCCAACTCTCCCAAACGCCGAGTATCGTCTTTGTTCCTAAAGCGACTCGACTGACGCGACAATCGAAAGCGACAGCCAACCAGTCAGCTACTACACTCTTTAGTTGCTGGGGCATGCGCATCAGCAAAAGCGGTAGATAAAGAAACTTGTCGTCTTCTTTCTCCCGCCGTGATGATGAGGAATCCGAGAGTCCAGGCAAAAGGATGGCCGCATATGCAGCATTTTCGTGCTCAATACTGATCCATAATCCTTGCTTCTGATCATCTGGGAGATCGCTCTGGTCGCCGCGTGGAACTTGGAGGTCATCTTCAATGCCCCCCTCTCCTAAGAGAGTACCCGCACGGAACCACTCAATTCGCACTCCCTTTAGAGATCCTACTTGCCCTACAGCTGTATCTGTCGCTTCCAATCTGAGCTGAATGCCACGAACCACATCGCCGACAAGGGTGTCGCGCAGGCGGCTGGCGATGACCTCAAGTCGCTGCCCTGTGAGTCTTTTCTCGCCAATATGGAGGGAAGAGACACGATGGGTTGAGAAAGTAGTGTTGAAGAAGGGAGGTGTTGATCCTTCGTTGTTGTTATCAGAAGCGGTATTGAGAGACTGCGTTGGTGATTGTTGAACTTCAACGGCATCGGGACCTTGAGTGCTGAGGCGGGCCATTGCAACGCGAATTATGTGTTGATTTGTCTAATTCGAGATACCAGCGCGGTTAATGTTAGGTGGCGGTGCGCCTGTCAAGTTCCGCTCACGTTACGAATCAACTGGCTGTGAATCCCATGGAGATGGCGCGTCTATCAACGCGTCCGCACGTGACTAAGACAAACTTGACAAACGACCAGCCATGGACGAGTAAGATCAAGGTTTCGAGAGTGAGATGAATTGTAAAAGACGAAGCCTCTATGTCGCTTCCAAAAATTCGAATGCTAGAAGATCCTACTAATAGGCTTAGGTAATATGTAGTTTTAAGGTTCTTATTTAATAAGAAGAGAAGACAACTAAGCGTCGGAAACAACAAACATCTATCTAGAGCTGTTTCCTACAGTCTTCAGTCTCAACGGCTTCCACCTCGACGACCATCACCGAAACCATTACTCATTTGTGAAAAAGACTTATCCCAACGCCACAAACACAAAGAGCACACACAAGCATTAAACCCTTTCAGTGATCAGTTTTGAAGGAGTAATTTGTGCTTTGAGTAGCCTGAAATGGCTCACCTACCGGGTATTCATGATCATGTAGCCATGGCCACCCTCACCTTTGAACAAAGAAAATTCAAGACGAGTCCGCTGTCTCTTTCTTCGACCCCTCGAACATACAGACTAAGGATAGGGGCCGTGTATATTATGTGGGAGACAAAGAAATCGAAGCTGAATATGCTGTTCACTGATTTTGATACACCGAATGCCGACAGCAAGACAATTGCGCAACAATGGATAGGCGGTCTCAACAACCACTAGAGATCGATGTGAAAGCCCCAAAAGAACACAAAGGTAAACTTGAACGAATTTACGGTAGGGACTGTTGGGTTGAACTCCATATTCTTTGTTGGTTAAAGGTTAGTACTGAAGTTCCTCCGCTTAGCACTATCGCCAAGTGACAGCAGCCGTTCGTTTTCTAGACATATAAGGAACATTGGCTTTCGGACTTCCATTTCTCCTTTGTCTGAAGTCCAAATGTCATGATTCTCTTTCCCTCTTTCCCTCACAGGTTACCAGAGATATTTACATGTCATCATGCACGGCATTCCTCAACATTCCTCACCATCAGCGGCCCCTCGCCCCAGCGGCCCAATATGGCCAGATGATACTTTCCATCCGGCGAGGCTTGGGAAACACAGAGATTTCGTCGACTTGCGCTTTCCGTACGACAATATTCGCGAAGATCACAGCAAGGGAGAGCCGGAGCACGCAGATAAACATCGGGATTACTCACCAATCACGTCTAATAGAGGACTCACTAAATCTTTTGGATATGGTCAGAATGCTGTTTGGCCGCCGTTAGATCCAGGTAGCTCTCGGAATGAATTCGAAGGCGAACTAAGACGCCAAGGCGATCTTGTCGGGCAACATTGGCAAAGACTGAACCGACTGGTGCTTGGTAGCGAGAAAGCGATCCAGGATGCTATTATCAACCTTTCCCAAGGAGGCTTCAAAGATACAAACGGCAAGACTCTCGACATCGAACACTGCTTGAACCTCAGCTGGGGGGCGGCTAGAGATGCATACAACGCCCACCATGCAACAAAACCTGGCCAGCTGACAAGTGGATTTCGTTTGGACCCCAAGGGCAGCATGGCACCGAACCGCTCTACCGATCTTGATGTATTTTCTTTGGTCTACCTCACATCTGAACCCCCTCAAAAGATCATTCATCCGCACAAAGATCGCCATTATCCGATTTATCGAAATGGTGCCAACTACATGTTTGACTGGGATGCCTTTGACAATCTTATTTTTCAAAAAGAATCGTTTCATCAGATCAAGAAACCAGGTCCAACCACTCGGGGGAAAATAAAATACAACATGAACGTTGAAGAATTCCTTGAAAAGAACAGGGCCAGCTTTCTAGTCCCGCACATAAACGCGCTGGACCTGACGAACACACTCAACTTATTCACCTTCATACACAACCGAGCTCGATTTCTTCCCCGAGAATTTGTTTTTCGTGATTTCAATGATGTCTACCTTGGGGCTTGCACACGAGTCGTCGTGGGCGCCTACGACCCGACGTGCTCAATTTACTTCAAGACCTTCACCGACAGAAATGATGATGGATTTCCGGTGAAACCTTTGTTTCTTTATCAGCACAGGGAGGAGGACGAAGTTACCATAGACCTCTCAAGAGAAGGCCAGCCATTGCACAGCATGGGAGGATGGCTTGTCTTGCAATCTCAGGCTATTACATATCTGTTCCTGTCCGAATTCTGCGAGCAAATGCTTCGTCTGGCGAATGATAAGCCTCTCGATGACCCTCTTAACAGCCTGACACTTAAGCAAATTTTGCACATGGAGACAACAGCGGGAGAAACCATCAAAAAGATCAGAGGAGATGCGCAAATCGAAACTTTGGACGACATAGAGGCCATACGGCAATACGAGCCGACCCCTGATGGTACTAACATTGAGAGATATGAGGAGCTGCTCATGACAAAAAAACATCAAGCAGAACAGCATATCAGCATCCTTTTTGATGACCCGGACTATTTCGCCCGAGCGATCATCGACGAAAAGGAGCACCACTGGACCAATCTGTCTGTCGGATACGATAACGTCAAGCCGGATCAGCTTATTCAAGACTACGCTGACAAGCCTTCTTTACGCCACGTCCTGTATCTCGACTGTATGAGGACCGTTCTTCGAAGAGCCTTCTTTGAGTTTTTCATCTGGGATGCGGTTTGGAGTGCTCTTGTCGAACTGAAACAATACGAAAGTTTCATGACTCCTAAACCATCTGAAATAAGATATATTGGAGGTGGCAAGTCACGTATCAATCGCAGGAGTCTACTCATAGGAACCGAAGAGGAAGAGTTCTTGAACACCCAGAGACAAGTCCAATTTTTATTGCGACAAGCTGCAACATTTTTCGTATTCGAATTTCGCAAAAAGGCAATTCATGCAGCCTCACCACCTATGCGCGACACTTATTGCATTCCTAATGATTCGAACAAGCCAAGCAAACTGCCCGACAGCTATTACACTACCCCAGACATTGAGCTCAACTTCCGAAATCAGGCCTCAAACGAGGAACGGGCGCAACTACCCCGTATGGTTCTCGAGCTCATGGAGAACTTCATTTCCAACAAATCGTCGTCAATGTTTGTTGGGATGCGGAAAACAACAGCCAGAATACTGCGATACTTTGAGGAATGCGAATCTGACAAGGATACAAATGCAAAGTTCTCTAACCTTGTTCAAGGTACCATCGAGGGCTTAAATATACTATCAGAAATCGTTGATCACATGGATCACCATGCGCCAGATGCTTTTCAAAATTTAGGAGGTAAACTTGATATGAAGCTCCGCGCGATGTTCACCCAGGAGCTCAAGAACCAAAACTCCTACGACCTTCTTGCTCTAGACGGCTGTGCCTTTGGACCACTACATGTGCCGACAAAGCGAACGGCACGAATTTACAGTTATCTCGATGAGATTCAGGGAATGGGATCTCGCAAGGAGAAATCCTATGGTCATGCGAGAGGTGACATTAAGCGTTTTGGTTCGTCTCTCCTTAAAGGCTTGATCTTCCCTCTTGCTCGAATGGACAAAAATCTCGTATACAATACAGGATTCGGAATAACGTTCAAGGCCTCGGATGTAGCCCTGGAGCGTCTCACACGACATATGAGAATCTCGGAAGATCAGTGGCCTTTCTACCCTGACGAAAAGCCATGGGAAATTCTGGACGATGTCAATAAAGCCAATCTCAAGCATTATCAAGGAATATGGCAAGACCTTAAAGAAGCTATGAAGGAATTGAATAAGAAGAACCAAAAGAAGCTGAAGAAGCCTTGGAGCAATAGTTCGAAGTCATCGAATGCGTATGACTTTGTGGCTGACGAGGTCAAGCTGGCCGAAGCTATGGAGGCTATTTCGAAACGCCAGATGCGCGACTGTGTCACGAAGAGGAAGATCAAGAAAAAGGCAGTCGACACGAGGCGCAAACAGCAAGAGGCGGCTAGGCAGCGTGCATTGGAAGCAAACGATGTGGTGATGCAAGATGCAATCGACCAGAACGCTGCACCAGACGTTGTACTACCACCAGAGGTCCAAGACGAGCCCGAGGATGTCGAGGAGATGATTCAGTCGATGGACATTGATGTAGAGGAAGAACTGGAACCAGAAGAAGAACCCGAGCCGCTGCAGATCATTGCACCACCTCCAGTTGTTCGGGATTATGGCCCCAGACTTCCACTCAACAAAGGCTGCTGGGAAACATGGGAAGCGATCCTTTCTGACAACCCTGGCATCAAACCAAAGGTCACATACAAGAACCTTGAGAATGCTCTCAATGCGATTGGATTTGAGCCAAAGTCAAAGTCAGGCTCCCATCTTACGTTTAGCTATAAGCGTGGATTCCCGCCTTTCCTCGGCGTTACTGGAATTACGGTTGTGAAGCCCCATGGAAGCATAGGAGAGAGCTCAAACGTGCCTCCACCCATCTTGAGCAATTGGAGACATTACATCAAAGAACGGGGGTTGACCCTCGAGAAAGTGGAGGAAAGATTCAGCAGGTGATCAAGTATGGAGAGTTGGATACTGTGATATTGGTGATTCAGGATATTCGGAAAGAGTGTTTTTGGCAAACAGTTTTGTTATTTCTGAAATGTTTAGTTGTTAGAATTCAATTGTTTAAGTTCAGCTCGTTTCAGGCCTCGTTGATATATTTTCCGTCTCGAGTCTCCAAGTGAATAGTATTACAATTCAATATCTCACACATAACCTTTGAGTGACTGTAAAATTTCGCCATTTAACTTGCATAAGTAACCAGGCATAGATGAGGAGTTTGTATGATACCAGTTAGATCTGTTGAAATACTGAAGGGAAAGTCAGGGAAAGTGTTTTATTCTCCAGAGTATCAATGAGCAGCATGTTGAGGCGATTGCTAATTTCTGACAAGTCTTAATCACATCTTTTATCTTCTTAATAACACAACTGAAAAAGCTTGATAAAAGCCGATATTAGTGCTTTCACCAATTGGCTTCAGAATGTTGCTTATCTACATATGATAATCAGACCAGGAACTGTTCATGGCTAGTGGGTAGCAGAAAAGTTAGCCTCCCTACCTCCTAAGTCTTAGGGTATAAAAATAAGTAGTCTAAGAAGACTAGTCTAAGCAGCATAAGGTGACTGACTAATTTCGTCTCTTATGCTTGTGACGGTCAACTTTTCTGATACCCTGAGGTTGCACGACAGAAGCATTATGCAGTATCACGGCACAGTAAATTTTTTAGTTTAGAAATGGACGACCATGGCAGTTTGAGTAGCTGAATAATAGCAACTAATTGCAAAGGGCATCATGGCTTCTCAAATATCCCCTCGTACCCCTCATGACACTAGCGTTAGAAAGAATACGACCAAATAGCTCGGGATAACTGGCCCGAAAAGCCTGCTCATCTCCCCATGGGCCAGAGAGGGAGCACTGATATCATTCTCATGCGAATTGCGACAAGCGGAAGCGCAATCGCACTAGAAATTGCGGGCTTTTGCTGATGAATGGGGCGAATGATCTCATTCAAGACATGGGATTCTGGGAGAACGTGGGGCATCATTTGCCCCGCGTGTTGCTACTCGTGTTTGATGATACCTAGGTACGACGACATTAAGTGGTTGGTGTTTCTGTAGAAGCTTCTCGATCGATGGCTTGACTAGCAAATCATTGACTTCTTTCAGCCTTCGGAGCTGCCTCTTCTGGTATCATGAGTACCTGAGTCAAGGTCCATTGTAATGAGCTGTCTTGGTGGAACCTCCGTCACCACCCGGGTTCTTGCAGAGCATTGCTAGCAACTGGGTCCTTCCTTCCTTATGCGATAGCAGTGGATGGATTGTTACGTCTACCTTGGTAGGCAGGTACGCAGCTCACAATTCTCCTTATAAAAGCAAAGCTGCCCCCACCCCCTTCTTTTCTTCCTCTTCCTCTTCCTTCTTACAACTACACGCTCCAAAACAACCGCAATCATGTCTTTCGGTCGAACTGTCACTCTCAACTCGGGCTGGAAGATTCCCCAAATCGGCTACGGCACATGGCAAGCTGCCCCTGGCGAGGTCGGCAATGGTGTCTACGAGGCCCTTAAGGCTGGCTACCGTCACCTCGATCTTGCCAAGATCTACCAGAACCAGCGTGAGGTTGGTGAGGGTATCAAGAAGGCTCTCAACGAGGTCCCCGGCCTCAAGCGTGAGGACATCTTCATCACCGGAAAGCTCTGGAACAACAAGCACCGCCCTGAGGAGGTTGCTGGTGCCCTCGACGACACCCTCGAGGAGCTTGGTCTTGAGTACATTGACGTAAGTCGAAGTACATATCTTATATACACCAACACGACTGACCTTTTATAGCTCTGGTTGATCCACTGGCCCGTTGCTTTCAAGAACGGAAATCAGCTTTTCCCCCTGAAGGAAGGCGATGATGGCAAGACTGCTCTTGACCAGGAGGTGACTCTCTCCCAGACCTGGGAGGCCGTCACCAAGCTGCCCAAGGAGAAGGTCCGCTCCATTGGTGTCTCCAACTTCAACAAGGAGATGGTAAGCTACAATCCCTCTGCTCTCATCGAAAAGTACTCCTTCTGACAATTCACCAGCTTGAACAAATCATCAAGGACACTGGCGTCACCCCCGCCATGAACCAGATCGAGCGCCACCCCCGTCTTCCTCAGCCTGAGCTTGTCAAGTACCTCCAGGAGAAGGGCATCTTCCTCACTGCGTACTCCGCCTTCGGTAACAACAGCTGGGGCGAGCCTCTCCTTATCAACACCCCCGAGGTTAAGGCTATCGCCGAGCGCCTCAGCAAGTCCAAGGGTAAGGAGGTCACTCCCGCCCAGGTCATCCTCGCCTGGTCCACCCTCGACAACCATGTCGTTATTCCCAAGTCCGTCACCCCTGCTCGCATTCGCTCCAACTTTGAGGAGGTTGAGCTTGATGAGGAGGCTATCAAGGAGCTCAGCAAGTTCGGCGAGAAGCCCCAGCGCTTCAACATTCCCAAGACTTGTAAGTTCACGTCCACTACCTCTAATGCCACTGAACTCGCACTGACAACCTTTTAGACAAGCCTGACTGGGATATCAATGTCTTTGATGATGAGAAGGAGAAGAGCGCTGCCCACCAGGTTGTTCTCAAGTTGTAAACAGTTTATTTATGATACCATATTATGAGGCTTGACGACAAAATAGACCAGCGATAGGCGGAACGAATGAAAAGCCATCTTGAAAGAGCAAAAGTACTAAAAAAGGCTAGAAGGGCAACAGGGAACTTGTCCTCCCGAGATTTAGAGCATACAATAAATCAACTGATTTTTTACTCTAAATTAATCGGAGCGGAGTTTTAATCTGCTGTCTTATGTTTTCAATGACTAAACTTTCTGATACTCTTTACCTCAGACCACAGAAGGCGTAGAATCGGCACTGATATCATAATTTATTGGGGAGGCGAGTAGGTTGACAAAATAGCGGATGTGTTTAATCAAAATCTTAAACTGCTGCAATTTGGAATGATGGTATGTTTCCCCAAAGTTTCCACAACTAATAGACTGCCATAAATCTCCCATCCCTATGCAAAAGTGCTATGAAGGCATCCTCTACGCCTTTGCGACGTGGGACGACCATAACCAATCCGTCCGTATATGCACCCTGAACCAAAATAAAACAGTGTCTAAATCGTACAATATCTCTCCATGCGTCTCTGTCCATCCAGTTGTTGAAGTTCACTGGCTGTATGCTCTGTTGAATCTATGCGCCAACGCTGAAGCCGAAGGAGCCGTCAAAGACATCGAGTTTCTTAACATCGTTGCCTCCGCGGAGGGCTTGCAGAACATCCATCGAAGGGACTTTGTTGGGGGGGTAGAAAAGGAGGAGGTTGTCCATGTCTTCATCAGTAAGGCCGCACATCTCGTCCCACTTATAGGTATCGCTAACTTTCGACATCCTAGTAATGTTATTGTCAGCATAATTACACGTCAAGATGGTGTGAATAACCCACCAGAGCATGCGCTTGGGTCCATCTTCAGGCTTGGGAGCCATCTTCCTTAATCTGAGCCGCAGCTCACCAATCGTCTCGATAGCGTTACCGGCATTCTTCGGCAGTTGCTTGGCAATAAACTGCCGGATAGCAGCCGCCAACCTTGGCCCTTTGCCGTTGGTGCTGACCATAATCTGCAGAGGGCCATCGCGATGGATGCTACCAAAATAGAAATCGCATTCCGGGGGCACGTCGGCAATATTGGCAGGGACCTTTCGCTCTTTGCAAAGCTTCCAGATGACGGTTGAGGCAGCAGGATCATCAATTGCGACCAGGACCATACTGGCTCCATCCAGATCTTCGGGCTCGAACACTCGATCGACATGCGCGACTTGACCTTCGCTCACTCGGAAGGCGACTTCAGGGTTTAGACCGGACTTTGGGCACACGACAGTGACATTGGCGTCGGCGTTGAGGCAGTTGAGGATCCGACCAGCGGCGACCTAAGAGGCTTTGTCAGAACCGATGAAATTTTAATTGCGCTGCACAATCGTAGTCAATGGAACTCTCGCAGGCCAAGAGGCCCGAGTGTCGGCATGACATGTGATGATTCAAACGTACCTCACCACCGCCGACAACAAGCACCTTCTTGTGCTTGATTTGCCATGCGAGGATTAAACTGCCTCCAGGCTGCACGGGAGGAAATGTCTTTGCCATTGCTGCTGTGGCTGAGGTGGAAGAGGCAGAGGCAGGAGTAGAAGAGTCAGAAGATGGAGTAGAAGATGCGGGAGGAGATGCCGGAGATTCCAGCGCCGGCTGGGCTGATGTCGGCTTCTGAATGGGGGTCATTTTTCCCCATCGACTAAGGTAGGCAAGGCAAGGTAAAGTAAAGGTAGGTAACGAAGGTTGAGTCTTATCCGAGCTGCAAGGATGGCCGATAAGGCCGCTAACGGGGAACGGGAGGAAGCGAATTAGAGCTAACTTCTTGGGGGTTGGAATGACGCATGCTATGATGGTACTTCTTTCACCGCCCCCATAGCTCGAAGAACAAAGTACCTTTTTATCAGACATGAGCACCAAGCCACTGGTAACCAGCCCAGCCATCCATGCTGTCTCCCCTCAATCCACCAATCTCACTTTCTACATACTTCCCACAGCGTTGCAGCTCGTGATTGAGCTCGACCAACTGCGGTCGCACTCTTTCTCCCTTTTGAAACTGGCCTTGTCCTTGTAAATACTTCATCATGTCGGGCCGCAAGCTGGGCGGCGGCCGTGTCCTTGGGAGCGGCAGGGGCCTTGCTCCCCCGACCCCTCCGGTTACGAATGCGCCTCGAGTTGCAAGTCCGCTGGCAGCTTCAGAAAGTAGCATTTCGATAGCTTCGTCATCAATATCACCGCCCATCAGTGGTATCTCACCAGATCTTGCGGGACAGGACATCGGCAATAGCATCAGCGTTGGTGCTCAAGGGAAGGGGGGGCCGGCAGATGGCGGTGCACTTGTGTGTCCAATATGTAACGAAGAAATGGTGAGGCGACCGCTATCTGGTTAGCGAAACTTTGTATTGACATGTCTGCTGGTAGATGACCCTTCTACAACTCAACCGACACATTGACGATACCCACCAAGAACTACCGGAAGAGGAACAAGATGAAGTCAAGACTTGGTTCGACAAGCAGGTGCTCAAGGCCAAACGATTTCAGCCTCTCTCCCTTATAAACCAAAAGCTGCGAGGCTTGGATGTGTTTGAGTCGAACGAGTCCGTCCCTGTCGCACCCCCTCTCTCAACTATTGCTGGAAAGAACCCCCTCGAAGGTCCACTTGATCCCGACGAACTGATCACGCGACACCATTGGCAACGCTCAACTAGCTACGACTTATGTACCGATCCGGCATGTGGAAGAAGTCTGGGGCCATTGAACGGAAGCATTAACTGCCGACATTGCGGACTACTATTCTGCGAGGAACATACCATGTACCAGATGAAGCTGAGTCGAAGTGCGAAACATGAGCCAGTCCGTGGTTATTGGGCGAGAGTGTGCGAGACATGTTTTAAATCGAGAGAGGGATACAACGACCACCAAGGTGTCTTGACGGACCACACCAATGCTTTTGTGGAAATAAGAAGGAAGAAAGTCGAGAGACAGAATTTGGAGATCTCACGGCTGGAGAAACGATTAACAAAGCTCACGAAACTATTAGCAAACCCACCTGAAAATCTTACGCAATCGAACGGATCGTTGCTCGGTCCAGTAACATCATTAGCAGGGCAGAAGAACCCCCGCAAGCTTATTGAACAATCAGTCGTTACTTGGGAAGAAGATGCGACTGTACCTAAATGCCCATTCTGTCAGCAGGAGTTTGGATCTTGGACGTTTAGGAGACACCATTGTCGCATATGTGGACGTGTTGTCTGTGGCGATCCGCAGACTGCATGCTCTTCAGAAGTTGGATTAAACGTTTCAAGTGATACGAATGGCGCGACCAAATCACATCCAGGAACTGAGAAACCACAATCGGCAACTAACGGCGGACAAGTTGGTATAGATATTCGGATGTGTCGCGATTGTAAACATACTATATTCTCCGCTCGCGATTTCGCAGCTTCGTTACAACACAAACCTGCTGATCAACGGGCATACGAGACTTTGCAGCAGTTCGAGCGTGGCATTCAACAGCTCTTGCCGTCATTTCATCGTGTACTGCTGAATCTACAGCCAGAGAAGAAAGAAAACGGCGAGATTGACCTGAACAAACCTCCACCGACGCGCGCTCAGATCCAGGAAGCAGCCAAGATTCGAAAACGTTTGGTCGATAGTTTTGGAAAATACGGTACCGCTGCGAAACGTCTCCGCGACCTTCCCACTGAGAGCGCTACCCAGCGTCGGCTGCAGGCGGCCATATATACATATGCGAGTGGCTTCCTACATACAAACATGCTGCCTCTCAAGAGCTTGCCCCAGTTGCTCCGCTCTCGCTCATCCGCATCATCCTCCACAGCCATTTCCGCCTCACGGCTTCTCGCCTCGCATAATCACTCAGGATCGAGTTTACGGCACTCGGAACTTGCGGATACTGAAACGTCGTCGCAAGCACCCAGCGAGGGAAGCACGGTTGTCAGCCAGCTGGAGACGGAAGAGAAGGAACTCCGAGAGCGGTTAGTTGTCTTGGAAGAGCAGCGATTCATGGTTGAATCCATGATCAAAACCGCACATGGCTCCAGGCGATTTGAGGAGGTCAGCGCTCTGTCTCGAAATGTAGACGAGCTGGATGCCGAGATCAACGACTTGAAAAACAAGGTCGGTGGTGTTGAAGAAAGATGGGAGGGTGTATATCGTAATGGCGTCAATTAGATTCTTTGACTTTGGATCGATGAGAGGCGACAGACAGGTCTATAACATTGTATATATCGCAAGGCATTGCACGGTGTTTGGAGTTTTTTTCATGGGCGACAAATCGGAGTTCTCCACAGGACCGATCAAGATCTGTATACATCTTTTGAGGCACAGGCAAGACATAATTTTGCAGAATGAGCGAGTATTTCAACAGTCAATAGAACTGATGCTTTTTGTGTCATGAATTATTATACACCTATCGTGAAAATCCCCCTACGCCAACTATTCCATCATATCCCCCTCCTCTCTTTATACTTCTGGATCTCTCGCCAGGCAAAGCAAGGTATAACAATCGTCCAACTTGATTCGTAGACAAAATAATGTCCTGGCAGAAGACTAGAACCAAGGATAGTAGTGGTAACAAAAAAACAGATAAAGAGTACGCCAGCCGCAGCTGATGAACAAACGCCCATCGATCTAATCCACCACGAGCGAGGGAGGTGCTTCTCGGGCTTAGTGGGTATCAAAAGCACCTTGTATAAACGAAACCAAAATCGTACACGAGTTGAAGTCATTAAAGGAAACAGGGGCTGATAAGCGTCCTGCTGCAAGAAAACGAGGCGAGAGGTGAGTGCCGGTACTAGTGCACTCCTTCTACTCCGCCGAGGAAGCGCCTGACACGATTAATCTCAAGCTCTTCTTGTTCGCTCTCCACGGCCTTGAGTAGACCGTCGATAACAGCGTCGACCTCGTCTTCTTGGACACCGGTGCATAGCGCCACCACACGACGATACTTAACTTCGGTGTCGCGACTTCGTCCTTTGAGGGCTGATACCATCTTTCGGGTTGACTCGCAACGTTTCTTGACAGCACGAACCCGAGCTTCCAAGACTGCTGCCGAGGGAAGCAGACCCTCGCCACCGAACTCTCCATCTGACGTGTCGTCGGCGGCCTCGAGCATAGCGGATAACTCAGTTTCCCATGATGATGAGGGATTAGGTTGTGAAGCTCGAGACTGTTCCTGCATCAGGCGTACTTGCTCAGCTTCACGTGCGTGTGATAGGTTGGCGACCTTTTGCTTTGCTAATTGCTGCTTCTTAAGTGTAGCGCTTAGATGCTCGAGACTTCGTCTGGCCTCGCCAAGTTGTGTCGATGTGGTACGGAGTGTGCTGTGAAGGGTGTCGAGAGACGCTTGCTTGGCCTTCATCTCAGACTGGAATGTTGAGCCTGTTTCTGATAGAAGATGAGAAATGGCTAGGATGGTTAGTAACGATTTTATGGAATGGGGATTGTTGAAACTCACAAGCAACTATTTCATCACTGCTTTCTCGACTGCGCTGATTCGTCCCCACCACACCGTTCTCAACGTTGGTTTCACCGTTGGTCTTGTTTTCAGCATTCTCACTTCCAATACCAAAGTCAAGTGGTCGTAAGCCAACACGGTTTGCGATGTTTGGATCGGCACCGACCTCCAATAGTTGAGAAATGATACTCCGGTTACCGATACGGGCGGCGATGTTGAGGGCTGTGTCGCCTACGCTGTCTTGGGCATTGACTATCTCGGTCATAAATCGTGCAATGCCCATCTTGGGACTAGCTGCTTGTGAATTGCTGGGACCATTTCCGTTTGTTTGGGCATTTTGGCTGTTGGGTGCGCTGCCCTGTCTCACCACCCACTCCAGGAGACTTTCGAGGTAATAGCGACTTGCTGCATTCCGACCCTTGACGGCACTGGTGACGGCAATGTGGTGAAGAACCGTCCGCCCCTTGTGATCGCGGGCCTCTATCGTTCCACCCAAAACTTCTAGAAGATCAGGGAACGAGTTATGGTCTTGGGAATTGGTCACCAAGCATGCTCGCATGAGCGCCGTTTCGCCTGATCCATTCACACGGGCCGGAGAAGCACCGGCGGCAATAAGAGCACGCAACAGGGGCATGCGGGCAAGAGTTGCAGCCCAGTGTAGTGCAGTATGGCTTTGCAAGTCAATTGGCATGTCCAATTCCAGCGGCGTAAACCCTCGAAGCGTATCGTTTTTTGTAGGATCGGTGCCCGTCGTTTCCAGAAATAGCCCCATAAGCACATTACGCTTGTTCTCGACATCTGGAGACATCTCGTAAGGGAGGGGTTCCAGAGGTCCGTTGCCCTCCTCTATTGGCGATCGATCGTGGATAGCACTTTGCGTGTACATAAACGACTCATTCGGCTCGGTTGGAGACCCAGGGTATGCTGCAGCATACATATCCACGTTTTGCCCATATCCGTTGAAGCTTTCGGCCGGCGTCATCGTCACGCGTTGGCGTTTTCGAGGAGGATCTGGTTCGGCCATTTGCACCGAATTGTTTGCTTGCTGAGTCGAGTATGCCGAATCAACTTGTTGTCCATAATCGGATGCGAAACTTTGCTGAGAATTGCTAGGGAAATCATCTCCATTTTGCATGGACGCTTGGCGGCTAAAGGAAGCCGTTCTCGAAGTACCATTGCGACTACTCCTGGGACCTGGTGAATCGAACCGAGCTTTGCTAATAGCTGCAACGGCATGCGACGCAGTGGTAGAAATGTTCTTGAAGAATGTCCCGGATACGCCATTAGCTCTTCCGTCTGCACTCTGGTTGTATAATCGCTTCCTTTGTGCGGCCATTGCTTGTTCTTTCGTTGGTGTGTTGAGATCGCCTTGCCCAGCAACGCCTCCGTCTTGACCCATGTCGTAAGTAAGGAGTGGCCGTAGAAGCTCCTCAACACCGTATTGGCGGCAGACTTGAAGACCACGTTCGAATTTTATCCAAGTACCCTGGTATTTGCCATATCCGCCCTGAACTTTTTCGTGCTCGCCCGTTTGGATTTCTTTCTCGAGAATTTTGGTGCGCTTTCCTTTGTCAACTCCGGCGACCTTGAGGATCTGAGTGGCATTGAGCCATGAGTCGTTGCGCCGGCGCATCACGGCGATGTTGTTGACTTCCATTTCATATACATCCACGCCTGAATAGGATGCCTGCATCGGAACTGTTAGCAATCGCATAGCGATAGACTTTGCAGGTGCTGTTTACCGAATAGATACCGGAATTATCTGGGTCGCCATTGTAGCCTCCTCGGAACGAGTTGCCCATGCCTGATTGCGATTGTTGACTCATATTGAAAGATTGTTGAGATGATTGCGATGCCGACGGCATATCGTATTAAGGGAGAATCAACCCCTAGAGCGGTGTCGTAGTGACGTCCTCGTGAGGAAGAAGTTTCGAAGAGATTCGTCAAGGGCGTGATAGCATCACAGAGATAACAAAAAGAAGATGTCGAAAGGGTGCAGCGGATCAGTAGGGGGACGCGACAAGGTTGAATTAATAGGTGAAATGGAATGACCCGGTTTGGAAGGTATCGTAGGGTATAAAAGAATCGCAGCATGAGGCTGAAGGTGGTTACCCGGGATAGCCCATGCGCCTCGTCGTCGAGTTTCAGTGGTTTTGTGCGCACAAAAACTGAGTGGTTGCGAAGTGAAGATGGAGATGGAGTAAAGTCCCGATGAAATGAGTACTTGGAGATAGTGGGCGGACCAGGGCGAAGTCGTGCAGGCGAGGTGAGATGCAGCCGACCAGGGTCTCAGGTACTTCGATTGTGCCCCAGAAACGAGCGGGGAGAGCGCTGAGAACCAATGCTTTTAGCGGAATTTGTGTAATGAGCCACCTAGAGCTCAGTTGGCCCGGTGAAGATCAAGTACCTGTATACTTAGGAACTCAAATAACCACGATTGATGGATGCTTTCGATCAAAGTTGTAAGCAAGAGAGATGAATAATATAATCTGCCTGTATAAAGATGATGGCAGGATGCGATGAACAATATGCAAGGTAACAGTTCAGAACTCGCCAGCGCAGATTGTTTAGGTCTGCACCTGATCACTATTAATTGGACTCTTGTTCTTCAGTCTATCTGTACTAAAGCTTATGCACGTCAAAGTGACTTGTTCGGTTGTGCTCACTTGCAGCAAGTTCCCGCTCCCTCGGCTGTCGAGCGTGAACGGGACGAGACGAGTACCTCTAGCAGAAAAAAAAGATGCGTTCAATTAATCCAGACGTGTCCGTTTCGCGGATCATCGCGCTCCAGACGTGTCTCGCGCGTAAAGCGCGTAAAGGCTGTGAACGCACGAGCCAGGGCCTCAATGGAAATCATCATGAGACCCACCTTTTAATGACTTTGGCCTATTCCAGCGACCTCGCCATGATAACCGCTTGCTCGCTCTTTGTTGTTTCCAGTGAATGAGGCCATTCGATAGACCGCAATTGTGCAAGCACATCGACGAATGCTCGTAGCCATTTATTTAACAGCTACGCGTTCATTGTCACGCCCACTAACGCAACCACTCGTTAAGGCCCGCCATAACCTGGACCAGATGTGTTTCAGCATAGCACAATCAACACCAGATGTAATTTACAAAGCCGATAGCACGATTACGCATAACTCTATCGGTTATACAAATTCAATATGGAGAGCCAGTATCTATCTAGGTAGGTCTACAGAGTACTTTGTAGACTATACGTACTGTTGAAGCTTTTTACTTGCTGTGGGCAAGGCATCTTTCCCTTGCCCATCACCATCATTCCGAAAGCAGATGGTCCGGAAACTCAACAACTGATTGTCACACCCGAAGACGCCTGACAATATGATCCCCTTAGCACAAAATAGTGTATTAGGATTACATCAATCACATGTTCTCGTTCTTGCCTTGCCATGAGAAACGATGAACGATGGAAAGAACCGACCGGGGTTTTACCGTAGACAATTACCGAAAATTATACTAAATAATTCGAGCTTCAAGATTCAATCATTGGCATCTGCTACTTTCCATTGCAATTGTCCAGCGAGGCTTCGTGCCTCTATTTAGCTGTTCTTTTGGCCATATGTCATTCCACAATGCCTTTTCCAAATTCGAACATCCCCAGCTTCCTCCCTCCTCTTCAATTATATCGACATATCCTCCGCGAGACGTCATATCTGCCCCCAGCGATTCGACCATCCATCACCACACAAATTCGCACCAAGTTCCGAAGTCACCGAAGAAATGATCCTCTACGGGATAAACACCGTGCTAGGGGTGCCAATGTGTTGCGCAAGCTGAGGGCTGCCAATAGTGGACACAAGAAATGGATGGAGGAATTATTGATGCACGCTTTTGCTAGGAAGGGATTTCGAAGGCGAAGCCTTATTTCTGATTTTGTAAAGCCTGAACCCCCCAGCGACACGGAGGCTTTGGAGGGGATGATCAAGGATGTTCAGGTGGACCAAAAACCCGACGATGGGGTAACCACAAAGTTGGCCGAAACAACGATCGAGGACAACTCTTCTCCAGTGGAGCAAAATACAGAAGAGGAACAAGCAGAAAGCGCAGTCGACACTCCAAAAAACAGAAATGAAGAAGAGCCCAAGAAGACTCTGGTCAGACGTGGGCCGAAACCCCTCGAGCCTACATTCTATCACAAATGGGATGTCCCGAAACTCGTCAAACTATTATCGTCCCAGAGATCGCTCCAGCAGTCGGTGAACATGTCTTGGCCTAAGTCCAGTATCAAAGGTCTTGACCCTGATAACGATATTCCAAAAACAAACATCTGGGGGAAACCAACCCCCGAGAGGGTCTACCAAGCCAAGAGGGCACACTTCTGGAAACGTGCTGTCCCCAAAGTAATGCCTCCATTAGGCAATGAAGAGTGGGAGTTTCTTGGTCAGTTATCCAAAGGCGCCCAGGGGGAAGAGCAGTGGAAAATTCCGGAGAGGAGGACAGCTGCGAAGCCTTTACGAGTTGTCAAGCCAAACAAGTTGCCAACCCTGGACTGGGACTGGGAGGGTTACGCCACTCAACCTACCAGCAAAGTCGAGCGCATCAATCCGCTCGCGCAGTTTGCACATGTCGGGCCGGACAAGACGGATCATCCATACCACCACCACTCAGATCGCGACCTTAAGGAACTGACACCAAGATGGTTCCGCCGCGCTTATCAGAGAGTCTGGCATCTCAGCCCCAAGATGGAGACAAGACCAACTACAGGAAAAAATGTCTATGTTTGGGGCAATTTCGATCCTGGAGTTAGCGCTCCCTCGAGACAACAACTTGAGATATTCAAGGGCGTTGACAGCAAGGGCAAAGTTCTAAAGAATACGCAACCAAAGGCACCAAAACCAAAGCCCGACGATGATGTTGAGTCTTGAATCTGTGGTAAACAGAAATCATAGCGTTCAAATATTGATGGATTATCCACACTTGGGAGCAACAAAATTTCTTTTATTTGGTCTATCAATTCGTCAAGTCGGCCAACTTTTTCAAGCCCTCGTTGTCAACCCGCATACCCACCCAGTCGTTCATAGGGTAGGCGCCAATGCTCTCATAGAACTTGATGCTGGGTTCGTTCCACTTGAGGACCACCCAATCAAGTCGAGCACCATCCATGGCGAGAACTTGCTTGGCCAGTGTGCTCAACAATTTCTTGCCGTATCCCTTGCCGCGCTCCGAATCTCGGACGTACAGGTCCTCGAGATAGATGCCTGCGCGCGAGCGCCACGTACTGTAGTTGTAAAAGTACAATGCCATGCCGACGGCTTCACCTTCGGGGGAAATAAGGAGGAGGCATCTGGCTGGCTTTGTTGGCGAAATGGGTTCGGTGGCGGGGATCACAGAGGCGTCGGCATTGGGGGAGTCGGATGGCGCGAATGCAATTGTGGCCTGTAGGGTTTCAACGGTGGCCTTGTTGGCATCTGGCTCCTTCTCGTAATCGGCGAGCTCCTGGATGAGCTGAAGAATTATGGGAGCGTCTATGACAGAGTTGGTGTTAGCATCATGACGAGTCTCGACGTGCGTTGTTGAACTTACCCTCCCAGCGGGCATGTCGAATTGTCGCCATTGGATATGTATATTAGTTATGGTTATATAGAGACGGTCCTGAGACACTAGTGAGAGAGTAATCTATGTGTATAAACAACAAAATACCCAAAGAAAGTTGCAGGACACGGTTTATCTTATACTGTCACTGATCTTTTGGTGGGGTTGATGGGGAAGTTAGTGAAGGGCGCGCCCAGAGGAGGGGCAATCGTGGAAACTGTGCGAAATAGGCATAGTGAAAGATGCTCCTCCACTGGCAATGAACTGGTGTAAGACTATCCTTACTGCTGCATAGTATGTAGGCGTGCATCGGTTCATTTTTAATCAACTTCATCGACTTGGATAATCCTGTGTCTGAAGAGTTTAACATCAAGCAAAAGTTGAAGTACTCCAAGACTTAGGTTACACGGAGACGGTATACGAAACGTGGCTGAGAAACATCCGTGTCGTACTGCCTTAAGGTATTATGAGCATCAACGATCAAGCCATCGGCCCTTTTCATAATTGTTACAATAGCGAAGGATCCAAAAAGAACGATTGATCTTATCCAGTATTGCTGATATTTCATTATTCATTAAAATTAAGCATAAACAACTAACTATCCAACTCTGGGTATAAACCAAACCACATGGTCAACTTTTATTTACAACAAATATCTGTAGGTTGGCGCATTATCGCCCAACTCAGCCTTCTCGTCATCAGTGAGCTCCCTCTCTGGAGGATTGGCGGCCCTCTTTCTGTTCTCGTACAGACAAACAGCGCCATATGTGATACAAGCGATGATAGAGAGAATTGTAAAGGCAATGCAGATAGAATAGCCCCGGATGAACTTGGGCGCATCCTTTTGCAAGAAGGAGTAGACAGCGATGATACCACCAATGTTTCCGAAACCAACCTGCCATGCGCTGCCGATACTTCTTCTCCTATGGCCTCCAAGGTTCATGTTGAACCAGCACACAATGATGGGCATGGCGGTGTAAGCACCCATAGTGACGAGGAACAGAGCACCATATTGGACCTTGTGGTTGTCATGAACAGAAAGAAGAGTAGCAAATCCAGCGATTGCGACGAGAATGGCAAAGATGGCGAAGCATGCTCTGTGGCGCACCTTGTCTGACGCAAAGGCCACGCAGAGCGAGAATGCGAAAGCAGCAGCCCATGGAGGAACACTGTAAAGCTGTGTCTGAATGGGGCTGTATCCGTAGGTCTTGATAATGCCGGGCGCAAAGTAGGCATATCCGTAAGCAGGCACAATGAGACCGAAGTACATGAAGCCGCCAATGATGATCTTGTAGTCTTTTAGAACATTGAGGGCATCAGAGAAAGTCGTCTTGCGCTCAGCGCCGGCGTGGCCCTGATCGGCGCGCAGTCTAGCGGTGACATAGTCCTTCTCTTCGGGTGTAAGCCATTTGGCCTGTTCTGGGAAATTGGGCAGCAGGAAGTAGAAGAAGCAGCTCACGAGGACAGTGAGACCGCCCTCGAGGATAAAAATCCAGCGCCAACCAGCGTAACCGCGAACACCACTCATCTTGCCGATAGCTGCGGCGAGAAGACCACCAAATGCGCCAGCAAGAGTCGTACTGTTGAAGAAGAAGGAGTAGCGTCGCTGGGCTTCGTGTCGGCGGTACCACATGCCGATGAGGTAGAAGGCTGAGATTGAGTGTAAGCGAAATGCGTCATGTATGCAAGAATTTCATAAATAACTTACCACCAGGAAACATGCCCGTCTCGAAAAGACCCAAGAAGAAACGAGTGGCGATCAAACCGCTGTAGTTCTGGACAAAGCCTTGAAGGAGGGTGGTGAGGCCAAAGAGAAACATATTCAGACTGAGCCAGACATGGGGCTTGAAGCGCTTGAGAAGAATATTGGAGGGAATCTCGAAGAGAATGTATGGCACGAAGAAGACGACGAGGGCGGTGTTGTATTCTGTCTTTTCCAGACCTAGCTCTTCAGAGAGACCAAAGACGTCGGCGTTGGCGATATTGACACGATCTGTACGTTGCGCCATGAGTCAGTTATTTGCGACATGGTGGCCTTGATGAGATAAACATACCCAGGAAGGCAAGCAAGTACATGATACACAGGAAAGGAATGACATGGAAATCAATCCTGGCCATGAGCTTGCTGTCAGTTGTACTGGACGGACAAACCAGCTGGACGTCGTCTGTAACAACACCATCGCCAATGGTGTTGGAGCGCTCAGGGTCCTCGTAGGACACGGGCGACTCGTTGCCACTCTCCTTCTCCCTTGAATTGAGAGCCATTGTTCACTGCTACTGGCCTTTGAAAGGGGATTGACTTTTGTGTAGTGAAAGGCCTTGAAGGGGAGAACGATGAAGAAGGTCTACACTGCAGATCATGAAAGTTTCAAAACAAAAAGGCAGCAGGAGGGCGACTTATAAAGAGACATGGGCATGGCCTGTATGTCTCGGGGCAAGTCCGTGTTTTCCGTCGATCCTAGCTTTAGAGTACAACCTAAAGCGACTGGAGCAGCCAGTCAAGGTTAACTCAATGTCAATCGCTTCAAATGCTCAACCGAGCCGAGGTCGGGGGCGTTTAGAGAAGCATTAAACAAGGGGACGATGCGACAATACAAGGCCGGATCCACCGAACCCCATTAGAATGAGTTAGTGTTGAGTCGGATCCCCCACAAACAAGATGAGATGGAGACTCCGCTTCCTTTTTACGGCCGAGTTACGGAGAAGGTTTTGTTAGAGTTGTTACCGATCTCGCTTGGAGATGCCAGTATCGGAGTTGACTTATCTTACATGACATATGAGCTTTATTAACAGTAGATACCATATTGTTTAAGGTAGATAGTCGTACAAGAACTAACATTATTCCAGAGACTGAAGTGAAGCACAGTTGTTAGTGTTGCAAAGATCGACACCGTTAGTCCGGAAAAAACCTGGTCTTTGCTTTGTACGCCACTGCCGAATAGGCTGCACGCCTTGGTCCTTATGGCGGTGGCGGCTCTGCAGTCTCTTGGAGAAGAAGCCAGGGGATGCAGTGGCATCTGGTTCCATGACGTTTGCGTGTAGCATCTCTGGAAAGTTACAGTAATTGTTGAAATGTTTACTGAAGCGACAGTGAGTAATATTCGTATTTTGATGCCATCTGCAGTAACTGTATAAGAAGGAATACATAATGTGAAAGGAACAGTCAGATTCAGCAAGTGACCATCTCAAGCCACAAAATGTAACATCATCTGTGATGGACACGCATCCATGGTCAAAAAGGAAGCTCGATATGTTCCCCTCACACAGCTTAACCCCACGGGGTAACCAAAGGTCAGGTCAGGTCAAGCCTCGGGAATTGATCCCGGATAACTTGGCAACGAATGACAGGTATTTTCGTGACTACTTGATCTCATGCTAAGCTGAGAATCGCTTGGTCAGGTTCTGATCTTGAATAATTGCTTCTTATTTGGGGTTTTGACGGCAACATTCCGCTCTTTTACTCCGCATGAGTGTGCCTGGAATGATGGACAACAGTTTGTTGGAAAGAACGAACATGATGTATATAAATCGAACTATTGAATTGGGTTAAGCTGAACTCGCAGAATCTTTCGGTGCTTTCTACAATGCTAGTGCTCTTGCCATACAGCTATAGTACTTTGTGTAATAGACTTGTACGTGGATGGAGGCATGGTTCACATGTCGGACAGCTCGGATTTACTGCATCTGCAGACGACAAGCCAATCCCATGTTCTTAGATTATCTCAGGAGTTGTTGCATTTATTAGAGAATTAAAAGACATAATTTTTGAACTAAATTGGTCTTTCAACATCATGGGCACGTATTAGAAGTCACCGCCGGAGTTGAGATTTCCCCACAGCTTACCTCCGGAGTTGAGACGAACCTACGTCAGCTTTTAACTGCGGAGATCATCTCAGCTCCGACCAGCAACAGGGTAGGACCATTATCAAGTAAAAGGGAAAACCTATAAAACGGTCTCAACAACAGTACGAAATTGGAACTTATCAGATATCCTAAACTCTTTCAATCTGAATTCTACTTCAATAAAATACAGTCGAGATAATGGCGTCAGGACACAATCAATACGGCCACGGCTACGCCGCTGCTCAAGTGAAGCATCACGAGTGGCGCACTGCCGAAAACAGCAGCAATCACCTTTTACCCAAATTGCAAGCTACTCTTAGGAACAATCCCAAAGTGAAGCTCCTAGATGTCGGCGCTGGATCTGGTACCATCTCAGCATCCTTGGCGGGATACATGCCTGAGGGAGAAGTCACAGCTACCGACATATCAGATGAGATCCTCGCTCGAGCAAAGGACTATGCCCACTCTCAAGGCGTCTCCAACATTAAATTCCAACGCGCCAATGTTTTCGAATTACCATTCCCTGATTCGACCTTTGACGTCACACACGCTCACCAGGTTCTGTGTCATTTGGATACACCTGTCGACGCGATAAAGGAGATGATGAGGGTAACCAAGCCTGGAGGTATAGTTTCCCTTCGCGAGAGCGATATGCACATGTGGTGCATATGGCCTGAACTCCCGGCTCTTCTCAAGTTCCATCAACTCCAGATCAAGACCATTGAGGGCAAGGGAGGGCAAGGAAAAGGAGGCCGTCAACTTCTCTCATGGGCTTTGGAAGCTGGAGCTTCCCGTCAAGACATAATTTTGAGTTTCGGGACATGGTGCTATAGTACACCTGAAGATAAACAAGCATGGGGTGAGTACTTGCGGGCCCCAAGACCAAAGGGGTAAATGAACTGATCATTTGTAGGATCGGCAATGAAAGAACGCTCTCTATCTGGCTTTGCACGAGAGAAGGCCATTGAGATGGGTACTGCGACTGGAGACGAACTGGATGAGATGGCCAAGGCTTGGGAGCAGTGGATTGAGACCGATGATGCTTCACTGGGTCTCATGAATGGCGAAGCATTAATCACGAAGAGATAGACAGAGGAAAACAAAAGCCATGTTATCGTAGGATCACCCGTCTCGGTATGAGCAATTCTCATTCCCCATCTCTTGCTGCCATGTCCATATTGTGATCAAGTCACCCTTACAAAGCTGGCAACCCCCTTTATCCCAATTGACTTGGCGATTTTGCAGATAGGTGCCCATGCTCCTAGAATTGCTGTAACACCAGTGCAAAGGATCATCGGACCATACTTAGTCGCATAACCAAGACTGTCACCGCTTGCCAGCGAGTTCCCGGCCGAGATTAGCGCACCGCTCAGAGGCCCTGCAACGACAAATCCCAGTCCACGACCCCCGAGCAGCATGCCGAACACCAAAGATGTATCGATAAATTCGTTGTCTCCTTTGACTTCCTGCAGAGCCCCTGACCATGTTGCGCTGAAGCCCCCAGCGAAGAAGCCATAAAGAATCACAAACACCACCATGGTGCTGATGTGACGATTGAGGCCCCATAATAGAAACACTGGGAGTGCGCTTCCTAACGAAGAGACAAGGATGACTTTGGCTGAGGAAACCTTGTCGCCCAACATACCGTGAATAAGAGATCCAGGCACAGAAGCAAGTGAAAAGAGTGCCAGTAGGACTGGCCCAGTGACTGATGAGAGACCAATTGCGTTGGCGTAACTCGCTAAATAAGTGCTCGGCATCAAATATCCGAGCGATTGAACAACAATGCCAAACTGAAGCATCCAGAATGATGCCAGTCCCATGAATGCAAAGCTGATGGGACGTGGGCGCGAGTCACGGCTGACCTCAACTCGAGGTTTCAGAAAGAAGAGCGTGGGTAAAGTCATGGCAGCTGATGCGACTGTCCAGGACAGAAGAGTCGCCTTGAGCCCGAATCTTTGAAGCAAGACGTTGAATAGAAATGGCATGGCGACGCCAACACTGGACTTTCCAGCCCACATAACTCCGTATGCAAATCCTTTGCGCTCGACGAACCACTCGTCCATATAGAGCGAGATAGGGCTGAATAGTAAGCTGCATCCAACAGCGTACAAAACACCCTGCGTTGCGATGAGCCCAGCGACATTACTGACGAATGCTGACGAGGTCAAGCTGATGATGGTGATGGCAAGACCGAGAGGGCCGCACCACCTCCGAAGACGAGGGAAGCGGTTGAGGACAATGAAAGCCAGAGGCATCATGAGATACATGATTCCCGTTTGAGATGCGCCAATTGACGCGATGGCACTTGGTGAGGCATTGAGATTTGTGTGGGCGGAGTAGTATTCTTGAAAGATGCCGAAAGATACAGAGTATCCTGACTAAGTTAGATTACGATTCTGTAGGTGAGATGTTGATGAAACTTGCCCCATATGGGTGCTTGAGCAATTGTGCAACAAGCAAGAGCTGTATACGCTCCACGGCCTCGGTCAGTCGGTGGCAGAGCATTGATTGAAGCTATCTCTGAGTGTGCTTCCCCATTGTCTTCAGGGCGATTACTCGCCAGTTCAAGAGAAGTTGTCGTCGCCATGTTGTTTGATGTAAGTGTTACAACAGATAAACCTGATGCTCGAATCACAATATATATATCTATGTACCCAAGCCCGACGCTGAGTCAATTAATTATGCTAGATCTCGGTGAAGTAACATATTGCCTCTTTGGGATACTTAAGTGTGTTTAGAGCGAGGATATGAAGTCATGGTATATCGTGACTATTCCCGGTCTGGCCAATTGAACTTATGACAGCTCCGACATCGCAATGAGCCCGTGATACATGAAAGCCATGGGGGATTTATTCTTTATATTAAAAAGGATACTTTGAGAAGAAGGCAGCGTGTCGACTAATCTTTATAGGAGGAACGAGAATTGAAGGAATGAGTTTCGGAGCATGTTGTTTCAGAGAAGTTGAGCTCCAGATACAGGAGCAGAAACCCGAAGGCCTAATTTTACGATATATAAAGAAGGTAAATAGCCTAAGAGCAAGTCTAAGAGGGTTGGAAATACCTAGGTCATCTTCTCTCTTAGGCAAGTTGTCAAACTCTCCACGACTTCGGGGCTTTGTCAACACACAACGCATTTGTTTGTTTATTACGCTCTTTGTAAACATCGCTAGAACTATCCCAAGTCTGCTTCACCGTATCAAAACCCGCCGTTGGGGTGGATAAGTACCTTGGTGTATCCGTCAATTCGTTTGTCAAATTTCTCATAAGCGACTTCAGCTTCGTCGATGTTAATCTCATGCGAGACGACAAAGCTAGGCTTAGCTCGACCAGAGATGATGAGGTCTCGAAGATAGCGATTATAAGATTTGACATTGCACTGACCCGTACCGATGGTGAGTCCCTGAGATCATGTTAAACAATTCACTCTCATTAAAGTGCACCAGAAGCCGTACCTTTTCAAAGAGCTTGCCAAAGCTAAGACTGATCATTCCCTTTGCAGATGCCTCGTCCGAAGCACCAGGATCGCTGGGGACGTAAAGACCTGGAATTCCAAGGCCGCCACAAGGTCTGGTAACGCGGATCATGTTCTCGAGAACGATGTTAGGCTGTTCAGTATCGCCGCTGTTGCCGACAGCTTGATAACCGACAGCATCGACAGATCGATCAACTTCTTCTCCGCCGTTAGCCTTGATGATCATATCTACAGCATCACTCTTGGAGAAGTCAATGGGTGTGCAACCAATCTTTTCCGCGGCTTGGAGGCGTTCAGGAACACGGTCTACGACAAACACTCGTGAGGCACCACGTAGAACGGCTGAGTATGCAGCCATGAGACCCACGGGGCCGGCACCAAAGACAGCGACACTCTCGCCAGATCGGAAGCCAGAGATTTCAACGCCATGCCAACCGGTAGGGAAGATATCTTTGCGCCATCAGTAATCATTGAGGACAATATGACGACGGGGAACTCACCAGCGAGCAGAATGAAATCAGCCTCATGCTCTTTCCCAGCAGGGAGTTTAAGAGCGTTAAAGTCAGCGTACGGAATTCTGATGTACTGAGCCTGACCACCTCTGTAAGGGCCCATGGCAACATAGCCATAAGCGCCTCCAGCAAAACCAGGGTTGACGCCAGTACAGAAAGCAGTTTTCCCCTCTTCGCAATTGCGGCAGCGGCCGTCAGCGACGTTGAAGGGCATGACGACACGGTCACCTTTTCTAAGGAGAGTGACACCCTCTCCAAGCTGCTCGACTATTCCCATATTCTCATGGCCTGGGCAGGTCAGTAAGTGAGGAGAAGATAGGGGGTTCGATGAACATACCAAAGGTGATACCGGGTTGTGCTGCTGTTCGACCTTCGTACATACTATTCGCTGTAAGTGTCATCCTGTGCTCTATGCAGCATTCTCACTTACTGTAAATCGGAACCACAAATGGCAGCCTGTAAGTTGGATCAGCCATGCAACATACACTTTTAACAGTCAAATCTTACCGTCGTGACCTTGACAATGACGTCGTCAGGATGTTCAAGCTTGGGTAGTTCAACTTCTTCCACCGTGACCTTGTAAGGGCCCTGGTAGTTGACAGCCTTCATAGTCTGTGTAGCCATATTGATGCAATCTGGGTATATGCAAGTTGTGTTATATCACAAATGTCAAGTCAAGAAAGTATTGAAGACGTGATCATCTTGTGTTCATTGACATCTTATTTATACTGATACTACCCCGCGCTTCCAAGCATCACAGCCACGCCCTCGGATCGGATGTTGCTCGGGATCGGGATCCTGTACGTCAACGCCCTCTTCTGTTGCCTCTTCGAGATGCGGCGATGGTAAGTTGATGCGGGGAAAGAGACGCGGCTAACTTGAAGGATGAACTGCCATTCTTGTCAATCTGACTCTTCATGCTCCTTGTTTGATGACTAAAGTATTACGATATCTATCCCAAGACTATTCTACATGTATTCTTGCTGAGGTGGTTAGGTTCAATTTGTAAAGTTAAAGTTAAACAGGATGCAATCGGGAACGGGTCGTTGGATGTTAAGTAGAGTCTTCGTGAACTGGGCTATCAATCGGCGGAAATAACCCAATTGAGCGACCAACGCCAAGTCCCAATCCATGGCTGAGTAATGGAAATGTCTCCGGGGTATGAGAAGAAGTCAAAGGTTCTAAGAAATGATATTAATGAGACCTTGCCAATATGAAAGAGCCTTATAAGCCTACCCAATAGTAAGACTGATGAGATGAGCAGACAACCTTTCAATATTCCCGCCACAAAGGATTGTTCAAATCACATGCGGGAATCCTGTTTAATGGCCAGAGTATAACTCATACACAATGTCTTCATTGAAACTTGTTCTCGAAGTACCTCGACTTGTCTGCATGCCGAGGTATGTGAAACCGGATATATGTAAGATGGATGGCTTAGAAGTGCCGACATGTTGTCTTACACTTTACTGCAGGAACTCGTCGTCCACTAGAACTAAGACTGAGGCTGAAACTGAGATAATTTAGAGTTATTAAAGCGCCTAGGATGCTACAATTCAATACGCCTCATTGCGATCGTTGGCGATTAACTTAGTATGCGAATGTGGTGGCTGGTACCAATTGCAGGGTTGGAATGAGACAGACGATGAGAATTGACCACTGTTGAAACTATGTGATAAGCCACTCACTCATATATGCTGACTGAGATGAACAAAAACTGGACTCTGGGTAAGTGACTTGATATCCGATTCGAGCAAACGTATGAGGCGATACATGGTGCTGCGTAATGAAGAGCACACATAACAAGTCCTTCCGAGACAAGATCCAGATAACAAAACTCAAGCATTTATACTCTGTACTCGGTAGGTGATGTTAGTGAGACATGCAATCAGTCACCGCAGGTATGTCTCTATTTGAATGACGTTCCGGCGTTGAACAAAGTCTTTCTTCCTCTCCCTTGACTGTCTCACAACCATGCGGTTTCCCATAACGACCACACCGCTTTATTTTTACCTTGGTGCACGAGATATCTGGAATTGAAAACTGCACTTTTTTGTAGTTGCGTGTCTTTAATGACCACAGGACATTGTACTTGCTTAAGTGGCAATGAGAGGTGGGAATTTGTCACGGTTCACAAGTTCACTTGGGCACACTCAAATCAGTGATGTAAATTATTCCATTTTGTCTAAAACTGCTGCCTTACCAGCTTTTCCCCTCGTCTTCTACCTAGTCTTGGGTATTGGTCATAAATGAATGTCATGGAGATCATAAAATTAGATCCTATCCAGCCGTCGTTTCGGCATAGTGGTGGATGAAAAAAGGGCCATAACCCCAACGCCATAAGCTTGCGCTTAGATATTATTAAAAATGTTTGTCGAAAAAGGTTGTCGCAAAAGAAAAGAAGATGATGTCTCGGTCCCACCTCTTACAAGACGGCGCGCATCTCGAGAACGGGGACAGTGAAGGAGGCCTTTGTGCAAGTCTCGGACTTGGTCGTGGAGTGGCAGTTAGACTTGGTCTCGGTAGAGGTCCTGTTGCCAATGGCCTCGAACCAACCGCCCTCCTGGACGCAGGCCCAGTGCTGGAAGATGGAGATGACGCCCTTCTTGTGGTTGTACTTGAAGGTGGCAGAGTCGGCTCCGTTGGGGACCTTGCAGGTGTAGTCGGTCTTGCCGTCAAAGAGGGCCTGCTTGGAGACTGACTTGCCGTAGCAGTTGGCCGTGTAGTCGAGAGCGGCGTTGTGGAGGTCAAATTCGACAGTGGCGGTGTTTGTGCTCTTCTGGACGTTGTAGACAAAGTCTGTGAGTTTCCACTCAGAAACCTTTGTGCCCTTTTCCATACAAGTTGGTGCTGGGGCCTTGGAGGGTAGCTTGGCGGGGATGGCTAGGGCTGAGGTAGCCATAAGGACAAGGCTGAGGAATTGCATGTTGATGGTTGATATAGAAGGATGGATAGATGAAAGAGTCGAGATTGACAAGATTATATGTGTTGGTGGTGAAGAGGTTGGTTGTTTAGTTGCTGATGGGGAGAAGTCGATGCTTGGTGGACTAACTTATAACTCGAGGGCGGACTAGACCTTCTTTATACTTGAGTTTAGAACTAAGCATATAACTTAGTGAGTGACCTTGATAGGACCGAATTCACTACTGTACTGTACATTCTCTAGCACAAGCATTGAGTGAGTTAATGTCAAGTGACGTACCACTTGCTGTAAGTTACTGTACCTTGTGTCTGTACTCTTCAAGTGTTAGGTCTCGTATTCCCTCAATTCCTCTGTCCCCGAGTGGGGCCGTATCTTCAGCTCGGCATCGGCAGTCCAAGCTATAGGTCTCGTGCATTGGCTTAACCCCAAAATAGAAGCTAAAGTGACCATTGCGGTCCAGAACTTTTGTCTTTTTTCAGGTGATTGTCTGTACGGAGTATAGGATGATATTACTTGCCAAGCTGAACTATTAGGGGAACGTTGTATCTTGCAGATGGCATCTCTGGTAATGCTACCTCAACGTTGGATCGAATTGAAACGATCACCGTTGGAATGCCATGGTGCATAACGAATTACCACAATAGGAACTCAATGCCTGCGAGGACCTTCTGTAAGTCCCGCTTTACAGTGGAGGACGCGGGATCTGCCCTGTAGGCTCATGGGGGGTCTGGACCCGACCACCTTCAACGACTGGTGGACAAATGGATATCGGAATAATGAATGTTTTACTAACCTGACTTTTCCATTTTTGTCGAGTATGATCTTCTTTCTAGTGATAATCATATCCCCATTAATATTCAGTTCAACCGTTCAGCGTCACCGGATCATCGCTAGAGTCGTAAGGGAGGTTGGTGAACTAACGCGAAACATCAACCGGGAAGACCATCACCAACAAGGAGACATACGATCTACTGATGGGCTATCAATCATCACACCATTCATTGTGAATCTCTACTTTGCACTATACCATGTCGGTCAGCAAAGGAAAACATAAATAAACAAAGACGCCATTGGTTATGGTCTGTACTACAGGGTACGACATGAAGACATGCACAAGTCACGGCACGACTGCCACGATCCATACCTCGTGGCAAAAAGAAGAGAGAAAATTCTTCAATCGTGTCATGCCTTGTCTTTCCCTGGCATATTCCATCACTCCTCGTCAGTCACGGGAAGCGCGGAAGAATAATTAATTGTACGTAGAGGCTGGGTTGTTCAAGGTTCTATGCATCTCGCAAAGATCTTCACCAACACCCCCGACTATTCCGGGACGATCAAAGTACGAGCCCACTTCTCCGCATAAACGAGAGAAACAACAACGGCGATGGATAGACCTAGAAGACTGAGCAAGTTACTATTACTGCCTATGTATTCTACGCCATGCTGTTGGCTTCCATGTCGACCGTCACTAGGCAGCTTTCCCTCAATTGCTCCGAGCATAGACACACCCTGTCACTGCCCTGTAACACACAGCAATCACCAACTGACGTTAATCTTGCAACTTGACAAACAAACATAACAAAACAAAATCTTTCTAAGAGAGCGGTCAAAGGCGGCATCGGGCGATTGCTTCACGGCATTGACCGCCATCGATCTAGTCTAGAACCCTGTTGATATCTATTTCTTGTGTTGTGCTGTGTCACCCCGCAGAATCGTAAAGGTCCTCGGCCTCGGCAGGGATCCTCAGCTCAGCTCTAGCTAGGCCATGACTTGCATCTTGCATGGTGTTGCTAAACATGGGTACAGCACATATCGATCCACCGGAAAACATTAACAGCCTGTGTTAAGTCCTAGATCGACCAAGACTTTGACGTCTACGTGACATCGTTTCCGTCTTTTATGCATTGACATATTAATTGTCATCGGTTTGTTAACAGCAACCTTGACTAATATTTACATGCCTCGGTAGTCGACGTTCATGTGCGACATGACGGAAGAATCGACCATCGTGCATTGCACTGCCATCTTGACGGAAAATGTTTGCGACGGAATTGCAAATGCCGTAAACAGTTATTCGGAATCGCCGAGGTTTGTTTGTTTCTTTCAAGGACACTCGATGAGCTTATCCCCTAATGCGATTTGCTACCCGACACCTTGTTGTCCTAAATGCACAAGTTTCGACTTTTGAACATGCTGTTGTATTATCGTTGTCAATGTCTAACAACGTCTATTTGACATCGGGGAATACTATTATCGTACGTTGACATGCCTTCGTCATCCGGGCCTGAGCAACAATGTGAGATCTTGTGCTCTTTTCTGGAAATCTCTTCTATAATGCCATATGATGGTTGAACAAATTTATCTCTCTTCGTGGAAGCACCAACGCCATTAATATTCCATAGCCCAATGGCCACAGTTTCATCCACAGTGACAAGGCACTTTTGTTCTTGATATCTTGTAACGATGATATAGGCACATGATGATAAAGATCAACCATTCAAGGTAATTTACAGCGATTTGGCAGTCATGTTTCCTTGATGCCACATCGAGCACCAAGTCTGTGATCAAGAAGAACAAAGTGGTAAGCCGTGCTTGGCTAGTCAAGATAAAAACTGCCGCATTTGTTATGACTTTTCTTAAGTTTTGACATCATGACCTGATACCTGACTACACAGATATTCGTGGACAAGAACAGATAGTGACGGACATAGATCCTGGCCAAGAAAATCAAACCATCTAACCATACACGAATAGTCTTAGTTTTGTGTTCAGACAAGGGTGGCCTCCATGCTATGACTTATGATGATGTGTATTTCAAAGAGGGAATGATATATTCCAAACCCACCCAACTACGTCTGAGTTGCAATATTCCTGGTAAACTCGCTCTAAGGAAGCCGTTTGCCTGACCGTGTAGCCTGACCAACCTCGGAGTTGGTAGTATCCTCGGCATATCTCTTATAAGCGATTATGTATCGCTCATCAGCACTCCACGTCTCGTTCACACTGTCACGTTCAAGAATCGCCCCATACCACTTGTTCCACCTCTCCCAAACATCGCTCTCTTTGCCCTCACCAGTTGTAGGAATACCGTGTCCACCTTCCTTGTAATAATCAATCAGAAACAAGCGTTTTGCCCAAGGTGCGAAGCAAACATCCACGAGACTCAGAGTCGAGCCAAGAAACCATGGACCTTCAGGGTCCATCTCTTCCACGAAGGATTTGATATGACCTCTGAGCTCCTCTCTTGCATCTTCAAGGCTAAAAGCTTTGTCAGGAGTGTGCTGCATGAGCTTGTACCAGGAAGGGATGATGCGTGTGCTGATATGATCGATCCAGATACGACATCGAGCCTTCTCATATGGTTCCGTAGGAAGCAGACGAGGACCATGCTTAGACTCATCAGTGAATGCTTCATCCAGATACTCGCAGATAATGTTGCTCTCGAACAAAGCTTTCTGCTCTTTGCCTTGTGCGTCAAAGGGGACAGCAAGTGTGGGCACCAGCCCGCGAGGGTTCAGTGCCAAGAAATGAGGTTCTTTTTTGTAAGGATTGATCTCGACATATTGATGAGGGATTCTCTTCTCATGGATAGTGATCCAGCTCCGCTGAACAAAAGGACAGAACCAGCCGCCGTAAAGCTTCAGCGGGTGCTCCTCTGAATGCTGAGCAGCAAAGTCGGCGGCAGCGCCAGTAGGCTCCGGGGGCAGTGAAGTATCAACGTTGGCCATGGCTGTAGGTCTAGAGTAGTTTGTGAACTGCATCTTTCTTGAAATGTTTGGAAGGGTAGACCGGAAGAACTGGAAACGATGCATACGCAGAGAATGGTGATGAGCTGAGGTTTATGTGAATGACGTTGAAGCAATTGTGGAGTTTACAACAAGAAAAGTGCCTCGGATATAAGTCAACATTCTTTCGTCAACGAATTTCGTAGTATGGCCGTTGAGGTTTAATAAATTATTCTTTTGAGTATTATTTCGCCAGCTTATCCATTCCCACTCCTACAACTCAAAGTAAGATCTCGACTACTAAGGTATGCTAACTTAGTAGAGTGCTGATGATGACTTGTGAATTGAGTTTATATTTCCGCTGCAGACTGTAAAACGCACTGTCCATTGTGCGCTAAAGATCCATTGAAGAACAGTGCTATTAGCAACAGAAAACACAGTCTATTTCTTATCGTTATCGGAGCTACGTCTTGCCAGGAAATATTACACTTTAACTCTTTCTCTTGCGCCCAGCATATTATATACCACAAAATGTCTGACTCAGGAGCGTCGCGCTTCAAGCCCCAGATCAAAACCACCAATGAGCGTCTATCAACACACACGGTAGGCCTCGTCGCCCTCTCCGATTTCCGCAAGCGACGCGCAGAAGTCATCGAGCAACAGGAGCGCGAGTCCCGTGAAGCTGCATACTCAGGCACGTCCACTCCGGATGTATCCCAAGCAGCAACTCCTGACAACGCTGGCAGTGATAGCGGAAATGGAACGCGACCGCTGAAGAAGAAAAAGAAGAAGCAGGGGAAGAAGTTGTTGTCGTTTGACGACGAAGAGGGCGAGGATGAAGAGCCAGCGATAAAACCGAAATCGAAGCCCCGAAAGGCCAGTGCCGACGAAGCTGAAGGTAGCGAAGGCGAGTTCAAAACCAAATTCAAGGCCAATGCTTCGGTCGGAATGGTGCCAAAAGCCATGACCAAATCCGCACTTCGCAAAGAAGCCGCCGAACGAGACTCTTTGCGACGCGAGTTCTTGGCCATCCAAGAAGCTGTCAAAGCCACCGAGATCGCCCTCCCCTTTGTCTTCTATGACGGCAGTAATATCCCTGGCGGCATTGTTAGACTGAAGAAAGGCGACTTTATATGGGTATTCCTTGACAAGAGCCGAAAGGTTGGCGCCGACTTGGGAGTTGGAGAAAAGGCAAATGCAAGGAGAGAATGGGCCAGAGTTGGCGTTGATGATTTGATGCTTGTTCGCGGAACAGTTATTATACCCCACGTAAGTTACTACACCAATTGCAAGAGCTTGAACAATTTCTGATTATTATTTAGCATTATGACTTCTATTTCTTCGCCATGAACAAGACTCCTGGCCCTGACGGCGAGCCTGTCTTCAAGTACACCGCTGAACCTCCTCGGAAACCCACACCGACCGACGATGCTGCAGTCCCCCACGAACCCCTTGCCACGCCTGCTTCCAAGGCAGCGGCGGCAGCAGCTGCTGCTAAAGCTCTGCCCGATATAAACACCCTCGAGGGCGCCGACGAAGACCCCACTCTCACAAAGGTCGTCGATAGGCGGTGGTATGAGAAAAACAAACACATCTTCCCTGCCAGTATGTGGCAAGAGTTTGATCCCGAAAAGGACTACGGGAAGGAAGTGCGGAAGGACGCTGGTGGGAATACGTTCTTCTTCTCGCGCTGAGGTGTTGTCGATCGTCACAAAATACCGAGATTGTCTGGAAGTTGGATTTCGATTGTCGTTGAGCGTTGGATATATCACCATTGATTGGATCACGTATTGACTCTGGTCGAAAGATCATATAAGAACTCGTTCGCGATGGGAAAATTTCAACCAAAGAGCATCCATCCTGCCCAGCCCGCGCTTGCAAGAATCCACCAGCCTGGCCAGAAGAGCATGATGAAGATGAGGTTCCCGCTGCCGAGGATAAAGACGGCGAATTCGTACCAGATCTTGTTCCGTAACCTCTGGACGTTTTTCGAGTTCCAGGCACTTGCAAGAGCTTGGCCGGACATGTTGAAGCCGTGGAAAGCGCTAAATTTTGCTGCAACAAAAGCTTTAAAGGTCACTATTTTGCTCGCATAGAGAACGCTCGCGAAGGTGATGTTCGCGACATAACAGGCGCGCAGGCAGAGGAAGATTGAGATGGAACCGACGAGGCTCTGGAAGCGAAGGGCAATTTGTAGGGCCGGGCCGACCAGCCTGGTTATATTTGAGCGGGGATGGGTCGAAACGCTTAGATCCACTTTGGAAGCGGTTAGAAGCGTTGCTTTATCCATGATCGCGATCTTGGGTTGGAGTTTCGATTGAGCGAGAGAATCGAAGCGACAGCGAATCGAGTCGAAGCACGCGCGCAAAGAATTTTCGGGGCTAAAGAGAAAAAGAAAATACAGAATAGCAATATTGTAGATACCTTTGACCTTTCCACAATGCTGATTGTAGATAGTGTCAGGTCGGTGGGCTTGGTGTTTTATACATACATGGCGGCATATCTATCAGTCAACTCCACATTGGTATCAGTTAAAACGCTCAAACCTACAGCCTCCATCTCAACGGCAAACGCGAGGCCATTTTCGTTTAGCACAACCACGAGATTGCAACTCTACAATCACATTTCGCTTCTTTTACACTTAACTTGCCGAAGTCAAGTTCCCAGGGCCCGCTTCCCACCCCAGTAACGGATCCCCGGCCATTACACGTGGGGCCGTTGATTCGTTGCTCGGTTGACAGTTCTTCGCCAAAGACGGGATCATCGGAACGCCTCAAGTAATATCAAGGTGCTGGATCTAGATCCGATGTGTGAGATCTTGACGCCCTGTAGACCCTGAGTAAGTGGCATTGCCGCACGTGGTAATACCATGGCCTTTGAGACAAACGGGTATGTTGGTATGGGGAAGTCAAAACTTGACTGGAGTTTAGTCGCATAGCTTATTCTATGGGGAATAAGCGGGAGTGAAAATCCAATGATGGACTCCACGTGGGAACTCAACTATCGTTGTTCGTTGGAACTGAGTTAAGAACTGTTCCGGGATATTTCGATCGGGATAATACCGGGATTGCGGACGGCATCGGTAAAGTGTTGCGTGATTGTACTGCACAACATCATGTGATGGCCCTGTCCAAGCATGAAGTCTTGCAGGGAACTCATAGTTGGCAAGACAAGATCAGGTTCAAGGTGGGCATTCAGTACAATAACTAGCAATGATTGGATGGATATTCATGCGCCGGGTTATCCCCTACAGGCCAAGCTTGAGTCTGTGATAGTATTTCTCAATCAAGTACTCGCCTTCTTTGCTTCCTTCAAATCACTTCGAGTTTGCACCATTTTCGACATCTCCTTTGCAGTCTCCGACTCCAGCTTGGAAAATCCATTAATGACACCTTGTCGATCACCCATGCCCATCTCTTGACTCATCTTGAACTTTCCTCCCATGGACGTAATTTCGATCTCGATCCCGATAATACTCTTCTTCAAAAGCTCGACAAACCTGTCTGGTGCATCACTGACTTTCCAATCCACGGGATTATCACCACCAGTAAAACCCATGACATTCGTTTCGGCGTGACGACTCAGATCTGAAATCTGTTTTGACAAAAATTGGCCTGCTTCATCTGTCTTGGTGTCGTAGAAGATTCTGGCGCGGCCGTAGACTTGAACGGCGGCGTAATTCCAGGTTGGAACGACTTTGCCAGTTGTAGGCTTTGTCTCTGTGTAGAACTTTGGCGTGACATAGTGTTGAATAGGAGAGTTGAAGATGATTATCACATCTTGCTCGATGATATTGTTGAGGTGTGGATTTTCGGTGAGGTTCTCAATCATGGCCTTGCTTTGAGGATTGACTCGGGCGAGATGGCCTCGAAGCTTGCCGAGCTTTGTCTCGTCTGCCTCATCGTCTATGTCTAGAACGAAGGGAATGTGACTGCTCTGGAGGAAGGGGTAGTTTGGGGAGGGAATGGCCGTTGTAATAAGACCAAGTGGGTTGTCTTGAATGAGCTTCCGCAGTACTGGAAGCTCACGTTCTGCATGCGGCCCTCTGATATACATTCTTGACGGTATGAATAAAAGACAGATGAGAAAGTGTGTTGATGAGTAGAAATGTGAAATTCAAAGGGCGAACAAGTTCTTATATTGAAGTTGTTCTATGCCAGCCGCATAATGTTTGCCATATGCTCATGACTATATGTGACTAGGAGAGGTAACATAGACCATTCACTACAGTCATAATTCCAATTACTCTGAAAATGTTTCTCCTAGGAGCTTGCTTTTTCTTCGTTTCATTGAGGTCAAGCATGTGGAATCATTTAGACACTACATACTGAGAAGTGCCGAGCTTTACCTAGAAATGCTGTAGTGGAGAAGTGACAATCGTTTTAATGACTAATAATTTCTATATACTAGAAGCTTGTCTCTCTTGCTTGGTTTTTGCAGGTTAGAGGATGTTAACACATGTGATAGAGAATACTAGCTGGGTTGTCGTTGTTGCTAACAAACTTGTTACTATCGAGTCGTTATTGTTTCTGGAACTAGTCAGCGTCGAGTCATATTTGCAGCTGAAGTCGTAACACAATTCGTTCATTGGTTGTTTGAGGAACCTTGGCTTTGGAATCATTGTGGAGTTGCGCGGGGTTGGCGATGTCGGCATGGTTCGATGTTTTCGAGCTGTATTTAGTGACTGTCAAGTGCTAACTCATTAGTGAGTAATCTCCAAGACAAGCTACTTGCGGGAAGTTATCAGACGCCCCATTGTTAAGAAGGCTAGGTATTCTGACTCGAAAGACAGGGTGGTAATACGTTGGATTAGCAATGTTCCTTGTCTTGGTCCATATATGATGTTATCACTACTGATATCTATCAGACTCGGACTCGGGTAATGTTCGTCCGTGTCAAAGGATTATTGCGCCATGGCAAGACCCACATCTAATTTCCCATGAGAACTTGAAAGTTCACTCAGAGGCCGCCTGTCCCGAGCCAATTGAGAGACATAACGAGCTTGTAAACCCGTTTCAAATCCGGTTGACAAGTCCCCAAGACCGCATCTCAGGGAAAACCATCAGCCTTAAAACCTTTGGACTCTGCATCGTTTAATTTCTGCTCAATACATTGTCAGTTTCATTCTACCTCCTCGGCTGTTCCATCATGAAGACTAGTCCAGCGTTTCTAAGATATGCGAGTATGTAATTGACCATAAAAAGAAACATCCTCTAACAATATGCAGGTCCCAATGAGATGCGGACGATAGCCCGTGAGGATGTGGGATACTATCACGCAGTTGTGATTGGCGCAGTGTATGACTTTGCTGAAGAGACTAACGTCAAGTCCCCATCGACATATGTCCACGCTCTTAGACGGTGCATTGAGGAACATCCCTTCTTCTGCGTTATCGTTGGAGACAGAAATACTGATAAAGCTTACTATGAGCATGTATCAAGCATCGATGTTGAGAAACACATCTCCATTGTCCCAAACCCAGAGATTGGGACCGACTCCTTGGAGGCCATTGGAAGATCAGTAAAACCAGAGTTGGACCGTCCATTTGTCCCAGGTATCCCTGCTTGGAGAATTGTGGTCCTCCCTCTCAGTCCGACGCAATGCCATGTTGCCTTCTGTTATTCTCACGGCATTGGCGATGGCATTGCAGGAGTTGCTTTTCACAAGACGTTCCTGGAGGGTTTACGAGAGACACCGGCGACTATCCCATCATCTACCATTGCGCCGCCCAAGAAACCTTTACCTGAACCATTTGACACACCTGAAAGACTCACTATCTCGTGGTCGTTCTTACTGGCACCTTTTCTGGCACAATACATTCCCTACTTCCTCGTGAAAATGCTGGGCCTGCGTGTCTCAGCGTCTTATGTCAATGACGGGACGTGGACGTCAACGCCTATCTTTTTTGATGCCAAAACAAACCAGAATAAGCTTAAAATCCGACAGATTGAAGCATCTCAGGTCAACAAAGTCGTTCGACTTGCTAGGACTCACGACGCGAGATTGACGGGAGTTATGCACCAGCTGGTCGCACGTGCCCTCAGTAAGGCAGTCAAAGACAATAACGTCACGAATTTCGTGGGTCAAACAGCGATCAATATGAGAGGTTCAATCGGTATGTCCAATGAGGTGGCTACTGAAGCAGTATCAGGTTGCTACACCCTTCTTGACCGCAGCCAAGTCACAGGTCCTTTGACAACGCAAGAATGGGCTTTAGCGAGCCAAGCCACCAAGGAATTCGCAAGTGCCGCGGTCAAACTCGACGACAATCCCATCGGGTTGTTACGTTATGTGTCTAGCATAAGGGAATGGACTCTTGGCAAAATGGGCAAGAAGCGAGACTCGTCATACGAGTTTAGTAACGTTGGTGTTTTTGATGGGGATGCTAGCTCTAATACAATTGGAAAGGACAAGGTCAAGGTGACCAAAATGACATTTGCGCAGCCTGGTCAGGTTGGAGGATGCCCCATTTCCTTCAACGTCGCCTCTGTCAAGGGAGGAGATTTGGTGTTTACCGTTACGTGGCAGTCAGGCGCTTTGGGGCTTGGTGGTGATGAGGCAATGGAGGACAAGGTTGTGGATGAGATCTGCGACAACCTCAAGCAAGGATTTAACGACATTGCTTAAACTCCGATAGATGAACTATGATTAATAATGTATAGATGGATAGGATAACTGACCAATAATAATACTGTCATCTCATGCTTGACAGAATCTGCCTCATCATCTGCTCGTTTATTAAACGATCAGTCCCTGCAGATCGTGGCTCAGCGAACTCGGACTTTCCGAGTTCCCCACAAACATTAAACGCAGCCACAGCCGGTACGTAAACAGTAAAACAACATGTCACTCGGCCATTTTAGTGGCTCAGCCCTGACATTACTGGTTAGATTGAGCTTATGGGCTTGTGCGATGGCTGTAACTGCGCCTATCACATTGGCCCAAGGCGCGAGCAAGGCTTGTCAGCTAAGGCATTTTCTGTCCATCATGAAGCGATACTACTTACCGAGATAGGCTAAATGTGCCTCTTTCATGGTTTGGCCTGCAGTGAGCTCGAGGGTATTAAAGGCGGGGGAGGAGCTGTCATTCTCTCAAGTTTCCATCTCTATCATCTTATCTATCTACACTCAGCATTACTCCAACACTCTATCCATCTACCTATATCACTTCTACCTGAAACCACAAATCAAAATGTCCTCCAACGATTATTACGGCAACTCCAACAGCGGCTATGGCCAGCAGGGTGGTTACCCTCAGCAGCAAAACTATGGCCAGCCTCAATACGGCCAACAGAGCGGCTATCCTCAGCAGGTTTGTTTTGCCCTCTCTTCCCCCAAGCTTCACCATCACTAATAATCTCTCAGCAGCAGTACTCTCAGCCACAGTACTCTCAACACCAACAACCTCAAAGCTACGGGGGCTACAACCAACAGCAACCTCAATACTCTTCCCACAACCAACAGCCTAGCTACAACTCCCACTCCCCCGCACCCCAGCAGGGCTACGGCCAGCAGCACGGCTCATCGCCTTACCCTCCCCAGCAACAGGACAACTCTCAGTATGGCGCTCCCGCTTATCCCCAGCAAGGCGGCGCTCCAGGCCAGTACCCTCCTGGCCAACCCGGCCCCGAAGGCGAACGAGGACTGGGTGCTACACTTGCGGGAGGGGGTGCAGCCGGGTGGGCGGCTCATACCGCAGGAGGAGGTCTTCTAGCTAGTCTTGGTGCTGCGGCAGCTGGTGCTATTGGCGCCAATGTTCTCGAGAATAAGTTCAAGAAGAACAAGAAGAATAAGAAGGATAAGAAGCACAAGAAGCGAGGTATCAACGGCAGCTCTAGCAGCAGTAGCGACTCTGACTAATCGGCTATGATAACGATGGGTATGGCGCTTAGGAGTTTTAACACAATATTTCTTAGACTTTGACGATAGTAAATAAATGTCTTTTAATTTGTAATTCTCTAGATATCTGTGTCAGTGATGTTGCACGCACGAAATACCCTGGTCATCGTCTTAGAAATAAGCTCAAATGCCAAGCCTTCAAGCTTCTTGGCTAAAGTCGTAGCTGTTCCCGAATCCTCGGTCCAAGTAACCCTCAAGCACCGCTTCCCTACTCGCCCAGTCAACTGGTACATCCAGTCCCAACTTTCCTTCTCTTTCCAGCCTTTCCAAAATAGGCTTCACGTCTTCGCCCAGCTCAAGTCTCATTCTGTTTCTGTACCACGGAGCGAAGTGGATCATGGCGAGCATCACCCTTGTCTGCTGCGTCAAGTTGGGCATTCCAGCATGCCAAAGTCTTAGATCCCGAACGATGATGCTACCCTTTTTGATGATGGGTTGGATAGGAGGAGAAATCTCTTGACGTTGGCGGAGAAGCTCTTCTCTGATGCGACCGCTGGCTCTTTCGCCGTGAGCGCCTTCTTGTGCATCGAGACCATACCCGTTATGTGTGCCAAGCCAGATCTCTGTGGATCCATTCTCTGGTGTAGTTGTGACGAGAGGGATATTGACAACAAGAGCAAAGGGATGATCGGGATGCGCAAAATCAGCATCTGAATGAACTGGCTGTCTTTGAGGAGTGCCACCAGGCAGAGTTGCCATGGCGGAGTTTGCAGAGCAAAACGTCCACTTTGGTCGTGGGCCCATCATAGCAGTCGTGATCTGTGTAGCGATTGGGTCTAAGAGTAGTATAAGTTGAAGTATCGTTGAAGCAAGAGTGAAGACATACTTGCAAAGATGGAAGGTTTGAAGTACTCAGCCACCGGGGGAGCATCTTGTTGGATGTTTCCCTTGTTGTAGTTGAAGGGGCCTTTATCACCTCGAGCTTGCAGGACTTGGGCATCTTCAGTCATCTTCTTGTTAAGAAGATCAGTGTCTTGATGAGAAACAACATCCTCAACGATAACAAGACCATCTCGGTGCATATGTCTCACTGCCTTTTCAAGATTTCTCGAGTCTAGAGTCAAACTCTTTACTTCTTGAGAAGAAGGTTGAACGACTCCAGGTTGAAGAGAGTGGGCAACGGTTGCAAAGTTGCGGGTACACCTGGTAAAGGCTGGGAGGATCTTTTGCGTGCGCAACATGATGTGAGTCTTGAAAGTAAATGAACGACTCTGGGTAGATAAATGTATTTAATTAAGAGATTGTTCCAAGAAATCTTCGAGAGCGCAAGTCCCATTCATTTATACCTTCGATTGTGCATCTTGGTGGTATGCGTTTTCCGAGCTCGGAATACCTTTCCCCATAAGGCGAAGGTAGCAAGGTCACACTAATACGATGGACAACAAAAACTGGCATTTTAAATGTTATATGTAGTTTGGTCGTTAGAAGTAAATGAATAGTTGAATGGCACATTTCGATCAAGTGTATACTGTTAGACTTCCGTCTCAAGCGTTCCCCAGTGCGCCTTCAAGCCATTAATAAGTCTTTCAACCGGCCATCCTATACTTGATTTGCAAGCGAGGAGTTGACGAATAACCTCCTGTTGCATTGACTCGTGGCGAATAAACCTTGCGCCTATAGTCTATATGTTAGTTTCTGCGCCGTGGAAACAGTTCTAAGAACCAATCAATACTCACAGAACGCTATCGGTCCAAATGCGTTCACAAGAACAGATGGGACCTTTGCGGTAAAGGCAATTCCACAAATCTCGGTTGCAAATATCTCAAGCATCTCTTCTTTAGAGCTGTCTTCAAGATTGAGAGTGTCCAAGTCATCCAGAGCCTCTAGCTGGCCATGGAGGCAGATTAATGTCATTGTGACGAGGTAGTAGTGACGTATAGCAGCTGCATACCATTAGTAGCATTCGCCTATTGAGTGCTAGCATGGAATTTACTCACCGTGATACGACTGCAGGAACCACACTGCTGGAAATAGATGTGATGTACTTGTTTCCTTAGAGAAAGGCCTCATGTGATTCGGACACGTTCTCCGCCAGTCCTTCAGAGACTCAGTAAGACTTTTCCATCGCAAGGTATCTGTGTCTTGGCTATACGCCATATTGATACTCTTTCCGAGGATCAGAGTGATGGAATTGAGATAGTCCTGGTCAGACCCATGATGAGTAATAAGCGGCGTACTTTCCAGGTTCATCTTTAACGGGCACTTCTCAAACAGACTAAACGTGATGTCCTCTCTTAGGTAGTTCCAGAACCCAGCTCCAAGTAGTCCCGCTCGTAGATTCCCTGAAAGAACATCATGCAGCGAAGCCATTGAATAAGCGCCCCGCAGGTGCATGTTGGGATCAACATCGCCGTCAAGGATCTCATAAGATCTCAAGAGACACGTCGCAGCGAGAGCGATGCCTCGAGTGATGAGCTGATCACCCTCACTCAAAGTGATCAAAAGGCGGACGCACCGGTGATGGTAAAACTCGGCGACCTTTCGAAAGCTAGGTGACGATGTCTTGCACGTCTGCATGGCGGACAAAGCGACGATGGCACTGAAGAGGAGTGGCTCATCTAGGGCGAGCGTAGGAACAGCTTGACCGAATGAAGATGCTGAATCACTTAGATCGTACCATCTGGAGATTTCTGATGTGTATGAATGGAACAGGCGTGCAATGTTTTGATCTTGGAGGGCTTTTCGTGGAGTATCAGGATCTGGTAATTCTTGATGTTCGACTTTGACAAGTCAGTATCACATCAAGCCGATCTACAACCGGATTAGACTACATACTAAACCGAGTTGGCTTCTCTGATCGGTCGCAGTACAGACCAGTGGTCGTGCATTGTCCGCATATAGGCAGCATTTGGTCACCTAGAACTGTCAGCTAAAGCTCTGGGTGGATAGTGTAAAGTACATTTTAGCTTACGCCGGCGGCATGTGTTGCTATTGGTTCTCAGTAAGTATTGGCATGATGAAGCAGGGTATCTTGAACTGACCAGATCTCTTTCTTCGTGGGACGCGGCATTGTTTGTGAAAGTTTACAGTGGAGGCGGGAGTTGATGGATGAAGAATTTAAGTGAATGGCCGATGTTTGGAGCTGTCCATGTTAGAGGTATGCGGGGCGTCACTTAATTTGAACAATACCGTAGTAAACCAATTTATGTCAAATTTGATTATAAATAATATCTATCCATCTTCAATGTAAAACTCATTTAGAGCTCGAATCCAAGTCTTTATGCTATGCCACGCGACACAACCCTCTACCCACCCAATCTCTGCAACCTCCTTACAGACGACAGCAGCCAGTCGCATTCTTGACATCCCGTCTGCAATAACAGGAAGACTCGATAGGCACGTCAACAAAAGCCATAGCCGTCTTAAGCTGCTGCTTAATGACTCGTGCCTCGCCGTCAAGCCCCAGCCTCACCGCACACTCGTGGTACCCGTGTAGGGCCCATACGTTGTTCGGATGGTGTCGCGCGCGGAAGAGCTTGTTGTTCAGACCAAGATCGGTGCGGTAGACTTCAGCTGCTTCCTCAATGCGCTCTTGTTCCATTAGCAACGCTGCATACGCATGACGAGCGGGCTGCATCCATGCCCAGGGCTCGGCGTAGCGCAGACTGTCATCTCGGTCAATCGATTTCCGAAGGTGCTCGAACGCTACCTCGATGTTACCCCGCCGGTACTCAAGTTCACCGTCTAACATTGCTTCAGCTACATCCAAGACATCGGAACACTTGTTGGGATATGCTATGCGCGTTAGGGGCACGCGTGCCTTTGCGGCGAGGAAGAGCTCTCGCTGCTTTGCAGACTCGTCAACGTTGCCTAGAGCCGCGTATGCAACACCCTTGGCGTAGTGTATCGTAGCTGTTGTCACGCAGAGAAGCTCTTGGTCCTGAGGAAGCGGTGTTTCAATAATCTCCTTCCATTTTCCGAAGCGGATCAGAATATGCGGACGAACTGAGCGGAACGTCTCCAACCAGTCAGCCATGGGTGGCGACTGAATTCGTAGATCATCGTCTGGAATAGCCGACTCCATGCGCTCAACAGCCTCCATCGAGACAGCATACTGGCCGGCAAACATGGCAGCGTAGATGAGAGAATGGTAGTCGTGCATGCGGTAGATGGTGTAAAAGTCACGACCGCCGCGCAGAGACAGAAACTTCTCGTCCGCCATGACAGCCTTTGTGTTGGCTGAGATGGCTCTTCGATAGTCTCCAATGAGGATATCAAGATGCGAAGGCATATGGGCAAGGTGGCCTGCCTCGTTGGCAAGTCTACGCAGGTGCTCAGCAGCAACGAGACCTTTCTCGGGCTCGGTGGACATTTCAGTGACATGGATATAGGCGTGTAAGAGACCAATGTGCTCATGTCCGCCATCTTGAGCAAGTCCTTTCTCGATCACCTCTTGAATCTCGATCACTTCGGATCCAGGTGCTGGCTTTCCTGTTCGAACATCCCACAGAGCCCAAGGCGTGAGATTCATAAGTGCGTCAGCATAGAGCGTCGCAACGTCGAGGTCATCCTTGAATTCTTTGTAGACTGGCCTCATAGCCTCTGCGTAGGCTTGATTCCAAATCTTTGCATTGTTGGTATCCTTTTCATCCTTGGGGTAGCGATGCCGTATAGCGCCGATGAGAGCTCGTTCGAGCGGGCTTGCCTTGGAGGCTAGTGATTCGGCCTTTTTGAACGCCTCAATGCCCTTCAAGGTGGTGAGTCTGAGATCATTTCGATCAAAAGCCTTCCACGGCTTGTTATAATTCGGGCCCAATGCAAATGCGAGCCCCCAGTAGGCCAGAGCACATTCAGGGTCAATTTTGATGGCCTTTTCAAAGCAGCGCTCGCCTTCAGCGTGGTTGAAGGAGTAGCACCAAACGAAGCCGTCCTCGACCCATCTCTTGGCTTCTGGTTTGTTTGTTGTGACGTCGCGATTAAAAGGTGGAAGAATAAAGTCTCTTCCTTCGGACTCTTCCGACTTTGGGGTGGGTTTGATATTATCTGATCTCATTATTGTACTTAAATAGATAAACGATAAAAGAGACGTTTCTGGCGGTCGGTAATGATGGAGGGTTACCGTTCGGGAGATCGCCACTGCGAGTTGCGGAGTAGGTGCTGTAGAAGGCAATGACCCACTATTTGTACACGTCAAGAAAAGGTGACTAAGATCATGAGCACTGCCTTAGTACTGTAGTATTTATATCAACTATCTAAGTCCAGTAAGTAAAGGCTCGCAGCTTAACCAAACAGATGTTCTTGCTTTGCTCCCTGAGCAGGCTGAATGTACGGAACACGGTCACGAGTGTAGAACTCGACACCAATCTTGTTGTCCAGGTTAGCCTTGCCCTCGTCAAGACCACCGGCCTTGATAATGACCTTGCCCTCCATAATGTCAAGGCGAGTGAACAGGCTCGAACCGCAATCACCACAGAAGAAGTGATGATTGATCTTGCCAGAAGCACCTGTGACGTCGTATTGCTTGGGGGTTCCTGGGCATTGTCAATGTCTAGATAATTGACCTAGAGTTGGGCAGAGATAAATACCCTTCGTAATGCTGAAGGAGTCCTCAGGGATAACAGCGTTCGAAGTGAAAGCGCCGCCGGTCCATTTCTGGCAATCTAGGCAGTGGCAAAGAGCAGTAACATCAGGGTCACCTATGCCAATTTATTAGATACTAGGCAGTCCAATCCACGCTAGGTACAACAGGACAACTCACTGGTGCTCTTGTAAGCGATAGCACCACACATGCAGCTGCCGGTAAGAGGCATTGTGTCGATGGTCGATTCAATTAAAGATTTAAAGTAGCGTGACTAAAATGCTTTCGGAAAGGTAATAGCCCTCAAGGTGTTTGTAGGGGATGATCTGTGGAGTGAAAGAAACTCTCAAGGTTCTCGGACGTTGGGATATATATACTCGACCTTCTCCTCTCAGGACCTCAGTTTACACGTCACGACTAAGAATGATCGACCAGTTACTAAAAGACAGGAGCTAACTATAGTGGTCTTGGAATCTGTCGGTCCTAAGGATACCTCGATCTCCAAGTGGAGAGTCATTATGCAAGGTGCGTGAAAGCCGTCATTTACTATGTCATCTTTTACTACAGACTTCAGATTCGTGCTACGGCTATATGAACAGCTTTGAGACCCTTCTTCAGGGTATTTTATATCCCATCTCATCTTGTTAACCGAATGGGCATGTCTTGAAATATTTGGAGTCATAAACGCCTTCTTCAGAAACATGTCCATATTCGGACCTTGGAAGCGGGGAAGTTGGCAAGTAAGTCATCTACCGCTTTCTCCAGCTATTCTCGTATCATTGACCCAGAAAAAGCGGAGGAATTAACTAAGAGTGCCGAACAAACAAGATTCCACACAAGGGCGAAAGGATGCTATTCCTACATAATGGGTCCGGATATCATTCTCCCGATGCGGGGAACAATAACATGCGAACATGAAGTTACTCAGAACACCAATTGACGATCACAGCAAGACTCAGAAATAGAGAAACAGTCTTATTGACCTAACTAATATCGTCACCGTATCTCCTGTGCTCAACCTCTGCGTCATCTTCCAGAACCACCCATATGTCTCTGTCTAATCCCGCATGTGTGCAACTTCAGGTTTCTCAGTGCTATCCTTCCTAAAGTTCTCTTCGTCTCCCGACCTGCGATACTGGTCTGCCTGGTCCATGGCTCGAGTACCCATGACCTCCCTCGCATCCGCATCGTGAGCAACATCAAACTTACCCCTCAAGTTCTCAGGACCGACGAAAGTCAACACGATCACGTATACATACACACAGGCCATGAAAATGCAGATGACCTTTCCGTAATCATATCGACTCTCACCCTCTGCATTGTCAGGAAGGGGGAAACGTTCACCAATCGTGGCCTCGATAGTAGAAGACGCTGATGACACGAGATTACCAAGCTGGTACGAGGTACCTACGACAAAGGTTCGGAATGCACCAGGGGATAATTCCATCAGGTGAATGGGAATGACGCCCCAGGCTCCTTGCACGCTGCATGGCATTAGCACTCCATCCTCGTTTCAGAGGAATGTTTGGGGAAGTCGGTGACCTACCAGAATTGTTGGAAGAACGCAGCTGCAATGATAGATGAGTGGCGAACAAAAGTGTAGGGGTAAAGAAGAGCGCCTCCCACGATACAACACACGATGATGCTGATTCGCCGACCAACTGACTGGCTCAAGAAACCAACAACAGTACCACCAGCCATGGCTCCCAGATTTGCTACGACTTGAGTAACGGTGACTTTGTTCTTGGAGAAGTTGAGCTGATTCTCCAGCATTGTGGGATACAAGTCTTGGCTGCCGTGGCTCATAAAGTTGAAGCCAGCCATGAGAAGGACGAGATAGACAAGCAGTAGCCAGTGATGCTTGAGGGCAACCTTTCCTTCTTTGATGAATACTTTTCCCTTTCCGTCTGCACTGGCTTCTTGCCTCAAACGCTGACGCTCTTGGTAAGCTTGCGTCTCGGGGAGCACCAAACGCCAGATGATGAACAAAGCAGGTGGGCAAGCCCCGAACCAAAAGAGAGGACGCCAACCATGAGAAGTTGTATCGACGAGGCCTCGTGCAAAGGCGGTACAGAGAAGATATCCAAAGGCATACTGTTGTATAGTCAGTCTCAACTTCACGTTTCATAAGAAAGATTTCGTCACTGACTCCCTGTTGGAGCATTCCTGAGATCAAACCTCTAGCTTCTTCTGGGCAGTCTTCGAGGGCTGTGGCAGCAACATTACCATAAAGACCTCCCATAGCGACGCCAAACAATGCCCTGCAAGCCAAGAACTGTTTATAGGTTTGACAAAATCCAGTTCCCTGATATCATGTTAGCACTTTCCTCGAACAAATCTTCTAGATCTATAAACAAGTACAATTCCAAGGCAATCTGTCAGGGGTGTATAAGGCCGTGACTTACAAGCTCAAGTACTATAAATAGGAGGTTGTTGATAATAAAGGGCCACTTTCGTCCGTAGCGATCACTTGCGATACCAAAGGTGATAGAACCAACAGATCGAAACATGAGGACTAGGGTGATTCCCCATGTGATATCCTTTTTAGACTTGTCAAAGGTCTTGGCGAGATCTGTCACCGTTAATGATACGCTAAAAAAGTCATAGGCATCCCATGTCTGCGTTTGTTCATTAGTAAATTACTTAATAAAATAGTGATGATGATGATGTGCGGTGTTGTGCAATCCAAGAAGACGCAGCCACCTTTTCAGTATAAACCCAATTGTTCAACAATAGGGCTATTCATAAAGGTTTTAAAAGTCCATTTAGACTTACCCAAGCTGCGAAAGCAATAAAAAAGAATGCCCATTGCTGTGAGTTGAGCATGCGCAGTAGTTTGATGGGATTTGGCACGTTGTGCATGGGAGGTTTGAGCGACGAGAACCGCGTGGCAGCATATCGACCGGGCGACATGCCTTCATGCGGCGCTCGAGTATTGTACTCGTCTTGAGTCATGGTGGTTTCTTTGTTGTGTTGGAATGATGGTGTTGTTAAGTGGAAGTGTTAAGAGAAGTTGTGATGTTGTACATGTGTAGGCGTTACCTCAGCAGAGTAAGGACCACCACAAGAGGGAGATATATTTGTGCAAGTCTATAGAACTAGACAGACAAAATCGTTTGACATGACCTGATTTTGCGAAGTGCCCGTTCATCTGTTATATAGACTGCACGGTACTCTCCAGACTCCACTTACACTTGCAAAGCATTGTCTAAGCGGTTTCCGAACCACGAGAAAACACTAGGCAGACCTATCATATCAATACGATACAGACTTGGATAAGTTGGACAGGCCGTGATTCGTAGAAACGGCACGCCGAGCCGGTCCCTTTGGTTCGGCATCTCAGAGATAGTGCTGCAGATCCTGGTGTTTGTGGTTGCAGAAGACAGGGATGGCTGCTGTCGTGAGCATTATCGCTTGTCAAGGGTCGTTGATGTGCATGTTACACCACATAACGGAGGGATTTGTTGTCTTTTTCCTTGTGATATTCGAGATCTCAACTACATGCTTTTGACACGAGATTCGGATGTCTAGCTGCAGTGAGGATTCATGTATCTTACTATTGCTTCACTGGCTGTACTTGTTGACGTAATTGCCCGTCAAGTGCCGTGTCTTAATGACTTACAAGGCCTTATTTAGTCCAGGCTTCCTCCGCAGTTATGGCTGCCCCTACTAAAACCTGGGGATTTTATTATTCCCGGCACGAGATGGCCGATGATGTGGGGATCAAGGTCTGGTGCTTTCCCGATTACAGTAAGCTATGTCGGCTATGCGGCATCCAGTGGGATCCGTGTCTCTGGATTGACATCATCATCACTTTCACTACCACACAATACCCTCGTCCATCTGATCAAGAGACTTCCCTAGATTTAAAGAGAAACATATAGAAAAGCAATAGTGGCTTGACTAGGATAAATAACAGAAATGTAATTATTGCCCGGTAATACGAAAGATCCAGAATTCACAAATGTCACCAGACTCATTATCACCAAACCGCTCCACCACATACTGTATATCAACAAACAAAGCATCCATCCCAAAAGTTTAGTTCCCACAAGCTTATTTCCCCAGAAAATCCCTCTCTCTAAAACAAGGCCATCATTTGCGCCCGCAGATCTCACTTAGCTAAAAGTATTTGTCTTTGGACCAATCCTTCACTGAATGTGTCACACCGTTGTAGCTAAGCATGAATGGAACCAAAATACAACGACTTCTTACGCCTTCCAAACCTCTTCTAGAAACCTTCATATTGGTTAAGAGTATCAGATACTGAGATGATGTAACCGCTTGATGAAATCCTCATCTCTTCTCCAGTGCAGCCAAGGGTGCCACTTAGCGAATCGAGGTGTACAATATTGACTGCAGTTTTGACAGAATATAAGCTGCAAAAAGCCCACAGCTCAGTTTAAACGTCGTTGTCCTTATTATTTTTCTGCAGCAAAAAATTAAATTGGTAGTCTCATGCCGTGCCAGAACCGCTTTTAGGGCTGATCTCGTGTCTCCCATTTTCATTGTTCCCACATACCTTTCTTCATATTCACCTGCAGACCTGCTATCTCATGTGTTTGATCTCATTAAAGCATACACAATAAGTTACATTCACTTCAGAAGAGTCATTCCAGTTAGGTGACTGAATTAATCGGTGCTCAAGACGGGGCTTGTCCCGGACCCTTCATGGTTAGCCAAGCAGCTGCTCTTTGCACATCTAGCAGCCTCTGGTCGCCGTCAGGATGTTTCAGAAGTCAGTTGTCACACTGCCTCAGACATTGTCGGTCTCCTTTGATGCAGTTTGCCTTCTCTAGAATTCTAAGAAGCCTGGTTTAAATAGCATAAACTGGTCTACTAACCTCTCTTATGCTTGCAGCGGTGAGTTTCTCTGGTACTACAGCCCGGGCCGTCTTCAGACAATAGATGCGAGGGTCGAGGGCTGTGCCCACATGTGCACATATCTGGATGATTCTTGTGGCGCAGGCGTTCAAAAGCGAAGCGTTGTACGTCCGAATTTGGACCTGTTCTGTTCGACCGTAACGAGCATTGCCTGTGTGCAGATAGTGATAGAATCGTGACCATCATCCAAACAGGCGTATCTAGGGCTAATGCCCGCATTCTTCTTATCCATCCAGGCCCAATCTACCACAGCTGTCTCATAGTTAAGACCAAGGCCAAAGTAGATGTCTTGGCCTGCACATCGCTCAGGTCTTTGTTCAACAGTTCCGTTCCTAGCTTGGGTAGCGCTCAAGGGATGGGTTTCCTAGAGTACGCCAACTTTGACATATATGTCTCGGAACCGACGCTTAGGCAGCTTTGGGAATTCAGAGGGAGGTTCGTTTGACTACCACCTGTCAAAGATGTTAACCAAAAAGCGTCAAAAGTCTGCCACAGTCACAGTCGTACCAGTAGTTACCGAGAGATCGTACGTTAGAGTCGAGAGCGCACAAAGTTCTAGAAGCGTGAGGTTTTTACGAGTGGCAATAGTGATTGATGTTGGGCCCCCGATTTCTACTATGTTGCAGTCTTTCTCGGATTGCAGCATAGCATTGGACATATTGACATGGTCGACACGCTGGCACCCTGGTGCCGGTGCTGGTTGACGCCAGTGTATAACAATGGCGATGATTCGAAGCAGTAGAAGTGCTAGGTTTCTTATGTTTAACGGCTGGTATCCGGTCGGCGCCCGTTCATAATGCTCTGGGAGTGGCTCTGGCAAAAGATTAAAGGCAAGATGCTGAGTATCGTATCTATGAACAAATGTTGGTTATTCCTAGCCAAAGGGCTGCCTTACTAGTGGACTCGAAGTCCTAGATGATGAATAAGGAAGAAAAGGACCAAGCATCCCGCGCCAGTGCTTTGCTCTCCACGGCGCCATCTCGATTCACTTCCAGTTATTGGATACCATTCCTCCGGTCAGTCTACGAATGGCATGCGACACTCATCTGACACCTGGGCTGGAAAAACGCAACTAAATTATTACCCGATACTCTCTCGGTACTAAGCCCGCCTCGACGCCTTCCACAGTATCCCTTCCTAGTATTCCACCAAAGCACTGATTACTAGTATCCGCATGGAAGATAACAAATAACTTAAGCCAAAAAAACCAAGTAAATAAATAGCAAAACAGAACCCTATCGCCCGTAGGTATAATCTTTAGCGGCCCGCTCGAAAATCACTCGTAGCTTCGTTCATGCAACGTCTGTCAATTCTAGACCCCTCCGCCCATGAATGCAGCCAAGTCGTCCAAATCGAGAAGTTGTCGCTCAAAAGCTTGACATAGTTCGGGCGCTGTCATGTCCTGGCTTGTCGTCTGGCCATCCTGAGGAGGCACAATTCCGTTCGCCATTTCCGGGCTGGTTTGTTTGATACCAGACATTCCGCCGGCACCATGTGAAGTGTTTGATGGAGGAGGTGAAGTGGTAGGAGTAGATACCCCCCCTGAGCCACCATTGATAGTGGCGATGCCAGGTCGCCGGGCAAGCACAACTGGAGGCTCACTGTCGCCGCGCACTGACTCCGAAAGGGAGCGGTTGGGACCTTGGCCCGAAACGCTACCTGCGCGGTTGTTTTGATCGTAATCCATCACGTCTGGGTTTGTGTCGGCGTTGGATGAAATTTCATCCTTGACGCCGCCTGCGCCATGCGAAGCTGAGCTATGGCGAAGGGAACTGCTGCCACTGGCAGCCGCAGCATCGTTGTTGAGTACACGTTGCATAACGGTAAGGTGTCGTAGCCAACTACCCATCAAAGGCCAGTTCTCGGTCCCGTCACTCATAAATCGTAGACCGTCCTTGACAATGTGTGCGGCTGTCTCAACAGCATTAGGGGGTGTAAGGCCTTTAAGAGACAGGTAGGCTACAGTAGCACTGGCGGTGAAGGCAGAGAAGAGCATAAATATCGGGAAGCAAGGCGAGTGATCCTTCTCAGAACCAGCCTCAACAGCAGTGAGCAATGAGATTGTGCCGTGACAAGATGTAAAGAGACGATCAATGATATCGTGACATCGAGCATTGAGGCGGAAAGACTCCAGGTTGAAGTTGGAAGATGTTACTTCCTGCAACAGGCGTCTTCGGTGGACAAAGACTGTAGCGCAATGGAGAAGGCAATGAAGCATGGCAAAAGTGTAACCAGAGCCCATCGTCATATGAAGGTTGATCTGGCCCGGCTTATCCACGAACTGCATCGGTAAAGTTGCCCGGAGACCCTCGATCTTTGCGATCAAATCACTACAATCCTCCTCACGGAAGCTTGCGAGCGTAGTAGTAGTAAGCATCGCGACAACATCACGCCAGATGGTGGAAGCCAGAACAATGTAACCAAACTCGCCAATCTCGGACGGGGGTTGACCGGGTGGGACGGCGCTAGGGTCGAGCTGCTGGCGCAGAGTCTTGACAAACACAGCATTGCCGAAGGCAAAGTTGATATCCGAGCAGGGCAAAGAGACGTCTGCGGTATCGTGAGGCGAGAGAGCAGAGTATCGACCAGGAGTACTCGTCAAAAGGCAGTCCAGTATGTAGATAAGCCAGACCGTACGACGAAGGGATTCATCGCGTAGGAAGAGGTCTGCATCTGGAGATGGATGGTGGCTGTTCAAAATTCGGTACATCTGAACCATGCGCGCAGCTTGGCCTAAGTAGATGTAGGCTCTGACAGCATTGCGTGAGCCCCATTCGTGGATAATGATCAAGCACAATGCTTGGATATCAACGAGGTTAGGATGGTCTAGGTTTTGGTTAATAAGAGTCATGGCTTTCGCAGCGAATGTCTCGGCAGCTTGTGTAGGTCCTCCATAGCGGCGAATAAGGCTAGGCGAGCTCCTAAACGTCAATGTTAGTGACGCATTCGTGACTTCTGTCAAAATTGAGGCTCGCGACTTGGAGCATCACGACATTCAACAGTGGGGATGCGGGGATTGTGGGAAGATGTGACTCGGGAATCCTCGGCTCAAACCCGGACAGCAAAATATCCAGAAATTGGGGCACAAGCTCAAACTCGGTGATGGTAGCACCGATCGGTGTGGAGCCATACGCCGGGCGGATGGGCGAGTCAAAACGAGGTGGGAAATGAGACGACGGTCGGCGCAACAAACGAGACCAGCCAAAACAACCGGGAGGGAAATTGGGCAGCAGGGTTCGGAACTGGTGACGTACCGGGCTGCGCAAGTCAAAAGACCATAAACCAGGGCAGCGTCCAAGGACGCGCTCTTCAGCTGTTGAACAAAGGAGGGCTTGTGAAACGCAACGCAAGCCGGGAAGGTCTTCGATACCACGCGCTCGCATTCAGAAATGAGTTCAGGCGTCAATCTGATAGATGCTTCGTTAGCAAAAGTCGTCTTTATAGCTGGTAGCAAGCTGTAGAGTCGGAATGTCGGGATGTTGACAAGGGGGTGGCACGGCCCGTCTCATGAGTGAGCTTGACCAAGGTAAATTTCGGGGGCACGCCGTAAGCCGACGGCGATAATGTGGGGCACCAAGACGGACACAGGCTTGAGGAGTCAAGCCCTTTGCGAAATGGGGGGAGTACCAAACAGACGCGGGCGCGGGTGTGATAATGAACAAATGATAGATAAGACGGCGAGAGGTGATCAGACCAAAAGCCGTACTTGAGTGACCGGCCCCTATAGTGACAGGACTGAGGTGGAAGGCTGAAAGCGCAAGAGCCTGATGATGAGACGAGGCAGCGAAGCGAGTCTGCCGATCCACCCGGGGTAAAGAAGAGCACAGAACGATGTCCGCCAAACCGCTTGGAAGGCGACCGTAACATGCCAAGTAAAGAAGGAATATGAAGATGGGCGACAATAACCCGCTACTCACTTGTCGGAACCTGTTTGGGCGTGACGCGTAGGAGCAGCACCCACAACAGGCTGTCTCTCAGCCGTAGGTGCGGCGGCAGCAGGAACATTGTCGCGCGGGCGATGAGGATGGCTGGCGTGTCGCGCTGGGCTTCCTCCTCCGTGATGCTGAAGACTCTCTGAGGGTAAATAACAGTCGTGCATCCCCTTGGCACAATTTTTGCTGCCCTGTGTAAGTCGCGCTGCTCAGAACAAGTTACAGTAGGTCAATACTAACCAAGGTGGTCTCCCACTCTCATAGACGCATTTAGTCTTGCCTTTTCTACAACGCGTGCTGTTCTAGAGTTAACAACCCAGCAAAATTTTGTGATATACATGGGAAAACTTACCACGCCGAGCCCGCGCGAAGGGCTGTAGTAGATCTTATGGATGAAGCCATTCTTTCAAGAATTTGGCGGTGTCTGGCGATTACTAAAGTCCAATACCGACTTTCTCCCTCACTCGGAGCTTTGAGTCAAAGAAGGTAGGGCTCGAAAAAAGTGGTTATCCGTTTGTTGCAGGAACGAATCCAATACAAACTTTCCCCCTCGCTCTTCTGCAACTTTAAGTTAGAAAATGTAGATCGAAAAGTGTGGTCTATATCCGAAGATGTTGTAGAGGGGAAAGAACTGAGAGGGGATGTTTTTTCGGCGTGGACTCCGGCCCGTAGAGAATGAACGAGGCCGAATAAACGGAAGGTGGACGGTCGAAGTGACTTTCCGCCCCCCGAACCGGCCAGTAGCGGTACGTACTAATCACTCTTCCATTTCGCCAACCCCAACCACTTTGCATTCAAGAAAGCAGTTCATTTAATAACATTCACTTCTCTCACTCGAAAACTGCCTGGACCGATAAAACAGACCCGACAGTTCTCATCTTCGCCGATCAGGAGTCGCAAGATGCACTGCCTTCTCTAAGTAAAATCGGACTCCAGATACCGGAATAGAGGCATGAGTCCGAGATCACAATCCCAGCGATTTTGTGCAAGCGCCTCTATTATCAGACCAAGAGCTTGGAATTTATCGGGGGTCTTATTTATCGCTACCAATTTAACCTACCTACCCCGGATGTTAAAGGCACGAAATGCATTGATTGATGCAACTGCAGCGGAGGCGTCGGCGACAGTTTCTCTGTTACGAGACTCCTTGTTTTTGGTTGCTGGCAATATTGTCGCACAGGAACCGGGGGAAGAGACATGCGCTCCCGGCATGTCCGAGGGTTTTCACCGCCGTCTTTCCCCCCCGAACACTCCCACAGTGCACCAGAGCCAGCCGACAGCCTCAGCCTATGAACCAAAAACCGGAAAAGATGAGAGGTGGGGTAATACCGGTGGTTGCGGGACTTATCCTTCGCTGTGTATAGAGTACTCTATGTTTAATTGCCAGTGGTTCTCCTCCGTCTGCCCCCAATATTGGACGATGCATGCTAGAGTACAACATCTTGGTGACTCTGTTTATCGCTCTTTGTAGGGTGGTCAAGACGCCTGCTAGGTACGTTGTTGCCAATCGCCTGCATCAACATAGAGCAATCAACCTCAAAATATGTGAAGTTCGCTCTCGTGCCACCTCCGAACACGAGCTATGCTACTGATAAAACACATTCTGCAATAAAGTGACTTGAACAACCACCTTCGCGTCTACGAGCTTGGATCAATCTTCCATGCTCTTGTATTTCGCCTCTTTGCAGCCTCTATCTTAGTGCTTTTCGTTCCGGTCCGGCAAATGAGAGTCCGAAAGAGGGGCTATCGGCGTCGTCCGCTGATTTTCCTTCTGATCTCCTTTTCTCCTCCGTACGGACCGTTGAGAGGGTTACATTGTACGCACATCCCATCTCTTCTGACAATTCCCTCTTCCTCTTCCCCATCCAAATACAAATCTGGATGGCTGAACTAATCGCTTCATCCTCGGTTATGATTATTGGCATACCTTGTGACACTTTGGGATGTTGATGGACGGTCAGGGTCAAGGTCTTGACGGAACCGCATCCTGAACCTCCGCCCGGCGCCATGCTCTCAACCCCTTCTTTGGAACCAACATGAGAGCTACTGCCTAAACGATGTTTGTTTATGTCCTATCAGCATGCTTGTCTAGCAAAGTTCGACATCCATGACATGAGCCCTTCCCGCTTGCCTAACCGTACACCTTATGCACCTGAATCCAATCTCATCTCGCGTGCCAAAAAGGAGACGCGGCAGAAATATTGTGGGGCCGTTTCCGATTCAAGAACAGTGTCTGTTGAAACACGGCGACACGGTACCGTGTTTTCCACTAGAATGACCGGCATTGCGTTGGAATGCAATTGTGAAGTTGTTTTCCCAACAACAATCTATGTTTTCCCGACGATTTACAGGGTTTAACCATCATGTCCTTTTGGTAATTGTCAGCAGCGTCGATGAAGGACTTTGCAATATTATGTATCAATCACGAGTATACGGACAGATAATACCTTGAAGAGTCGGGGGTGTAACGGGTGGGTCTCGAGAGAAGCTCAATGCGCGAAATCTGCAACAGCGGCCAACGCTTTAAGAATGGGCGCGACTGCCACGCCCTGTCAAGCAGACAAAATTATAAGTATAAAATTAAAGCTTGCAGCAGAACAAGTCGACATGAATAATATATCATTGCTGCGCCTCAGTTATATTTAACTGCCTTATTTCTGGATGCCGAGCCATCCCGCACGAACTCATCATGATGGAACAGATATTGTTCAAGGGGAGCTTTGTTGTTTATTGAGCTTTTGACCTTCGAGAGTAGGTCGACCTTGCAGTTGAAGTGAAGTTATTGAACATATCGCGAAGGGCTGGTTCTGTCTTGAAAGCCCAAAGAGCATTGAAACTGAATGAGATTCGATAAAGGCCTAGCTAGTGCCCTCATAAACACTTACACTACCCACAGAGATGGGGACTCTGTTTTAAATTCTGGCCGATTCTACAACACATACTTCGTATCGAGCTTAATTCTTCGAAAATCCCATTGTCCACTTCTAGAATGCTTATTTGTATCATGATGCTTTGGTCCACCCCAGCTTGTTCATTGCATGAACGCCAGCTCATTATCACCGGTGCAATCGTGTCAATACAGCCACTCAGTCAAGTTGTCTTTATCCTTTATTCATTTCTTCCATCAATTCGTCATACACTATATCATCGAACAAAAGTGCCGACATTTTCTTCCTCTATAACATCCCATTTCATTTACCAAGTGATTTCGGTTATGCCTTCTCGCGGACAGGAAGTGTCTTCTCCTTCTTCTCGGCCTTCTCGGCCTTCTCGGCCTTCTCGGCCTCCTTGGGAGCTTCCTTGATGAAAGGAAGGAACTCAGGCTCGCCGGGAATGTACTTTCGCAGCACCTCAGGCACAACCAGACCCTCTTCTGTCTGGTAGTTCTCGAGAATACAGCACAGTGTTCGCTCAGTAGCACAGAGTGTCTGGGAGATACCGATTAGTATATAGATCAACATGCACAGAAATATTGATAGACTTACAGCGTTCAGAGCATGGACGTACTCCTTCTTTCCACCACCAACAATCTGCTTGCCCTTCTTGGCACCATGGCGAATCTCAAGCTCTCGTGTCTGGTAGTCTGTGCAGTTGGAGCATGAAACAAGCTCCTTGTACTCCTTCTGGAAGGGGAACCACGCTTCCAAATCGTACTTCTTGGCAGCAGCGTTGTTCAGCGCACCTGTGACGATGCCAACAACCTGGTAGGGAAGGCCGAGAGACTTGTAGAACTCCTCCGAGTTGGCCATCATCTGGTCGAACTGGTCCCAACTGTCATCGGGGCCGCAGAGAACGAACTGCTCAACCTTCTCGAACTGGTGCACACGGAAGACACCCCAAGCGTCGCGACCGTGGCTGCCAGCCTCCTTTCGGAAGCAAGTGCTGTAACCACAGTACTTGATAGGAAGCTCGGCGGGCTGAATCCACTCCTCGGCGTGAAGGGCGGAAAGGGGCTGTTCGCTGGTGGCAATCAGGTATCGGTCAGACTCGGAAGGTGTAGGGCCTTCAGAGACACGGTACAGCTCCTCGTCGAACTGAGAGAGCTGGGCGGTCTTGGCCATCTGGTCGCGGTTGAGCATGAAAGGGGGCTGGTTAGGGGTGTAGCCTATGCGCAAAGTCATTAGCAGATGATGGTTGAACCGGACTCAAGTATTGCGTACCCTTGTGGAAGAGGAAAGAAGTGGCGTAGTTGACAAGGGCCAAGTTCCTGTTAACGTTAGAATAATGGCATCGTTGCCCTTGGTGTCCGACTCACAGGAACATTCCGTAGCCAGTCAAGCAGTAACCTCGGTGGCCTACAAGCTTGACACCTCGGACGGGGTCGTATCCTCCAAGTCGCAGGAGCACATCGTGGTGGGAGAGAGCGGCTTGCGTGGTCTTGTCGAAGGTCTCGGGCGCCCAGGTTCTCTCGATGGTGTTGTTGTCCTCGTTGTCGCTGACGTGTACGGAGTCGTGAACGTAATTTCCAACGAGCTTGGCCTTGACCTTGAGCTCTGCGTTCTTGGCCGCGGCGAGCTCCTCCTGCTTCTTTTTCTTCTCTGTCAACTCCTCCTTCTCCTTGAGCAGGTCGGTCGCATCCTCCTTAGCTCTCTTCTTGAGACCAATCTCCTTTTGAACACCGTTTATTTGTGTACCGATCTGGGTGACTCCGTACTGGGCTTGAGAGAGGTCAGTTGTCGCACTACAAGGTGATTCTGAAATTGTTCCGTGACTCACTCTTTCGCGCATCTTGCCAGAGGGCAATAACCTCGTCAACAAGCTCTACAGGAGCATGTCGGCGACGCTGGCTCTCCCGAATCTTCTCGGGGTTTCCGCCGCGCTCCTCGATGAAATCCTCAATGTCCAACATCTTTGCGATTTGTTTTGTTTTGTTATTCTGTCAATCTTGTTGGGCCCAATGGTGGGTTTTTTTATCAGCGTTGATAACCCAAGAAGGAGGGGGAGGGGCAATCGATCGGATCACCTGACTTTGAGGATGGAGGGGCAGATTTTAGAGGTACGTGGGGACATCCGATGCAGCTTTAATGACAAAGGCAAGACGAGGAATCGGTATTATTAGATCGTCTTTATAGGTTCTTAGGATAACATATATTTCTAACAGTAATTCCTGCTCGCCTTCTGACTCAACAACATTGATCTCAAGGTTTGTATCTCAATCCCGGAATTCACTATTATAACTGCCTGGTATGCAGGGTAACTCATCTCGGTGTAAGACTCATCTGGATCTACCTATCAGCAAATATTCGAGCCCGTGATCAGAGCAGGGATGATCAAACTGTCACTTTACTTCTATTATTCTTATTGACTCTCTAAGTAGTACGGTCGGCAGCGTCTCAACTTCTATAGCGCGGGTGTTGAACAAAGGTTGATAGTTAAGAAAAGTGTAAATCCACCACAATTAGAATGTTGTAGTTTGTACGCAAAGTATGGGATTAGAATAAGGTAATATGGAGGACATGATTGTATTAATTCCAGCAATAAACTAACTCGATCGATAAGAAGGCGTCCCATAACGGCCGTATGGTAAACAGTAAACCTTGAACAAACTGAAAGAACATGGAAAGTACATAACCGGTAACACTGGGTAGCCAGCATTGTTTTGCAGGTCCAGCTCTTTCAAAAGAAAGCTCAAACCGCTGGCCACCTCCCTGGCATAATCAACATTGCACCACCACTACAAGCCGTGGTTCTTTTGAATCAACATTCCTTCGCAACATCACCACTTGGCATCGAAACCGAATACTCAAGATTTAACTTGACAGACTTGCCTGCATTCAGCGCAACATCCCACGATACCTGCCCGTACTTCCTCAGAGACGCTTTCGCTTTGCCCCAATCCTTATCTTCTGCTGTTTCACGCCCAGGAGCCCCAGCTGGCTGACCAGACCCTTCGATCGTAAGTCCACGAGGGCTCAACAGCTCAACACGCAAACGTTCGTCCTCGGACACTGGAATTTGGTCAAGAACCAACACGTTGACTGGTTTTCCAGCAGTGACGCGAGTGTTATGTACCGTGATAGTTCGGACATAGACAGAACTATCTTCCTTATTAAACATGCCGCTTGTGCTTCTTCGAACGTCAGGCTTTGGATACATGACTCTGATCGACGAGTCCACGCCCAAACTTAGAGAAAACTTCTCGCCGGGGCTGCATCGAGGAACTTTGGTCTGCCCCATGAAGCTTCCGTCAAGCGTCAAGCTTGCTGGTCCACGGAGAAGGGTAAGCTTGCTATTATTTTTAAGCTTGGCTTTGAGGTATGCTGCTGGCTGGTACTTAGCCACCACAGTGTGACTGAAGAATACGTTCGTGAACTGGAGACGAGCAACGCGCTGCTTCGAGACGGTGTACTTGGGAACCAGAGTTTTGAGGCCGGGCAGATCGAACGTTGTTGTGAAGCCCGTCTCTTCGACGAGGGAGTCCTGGAACTCGAGAGACGGCTGGGGTTCCGATTTCTTTATGTCCTCGTTATCGTTATGCAAGAACTGGTCAAAGTCGAAATCCATCAATTGATCTTGCCCAATAAGAGGCTGAACAGCTCCCTGTAAGTTCAAGTTCATCGCTTGTCGCGCCTGGTTTTGCTGCTGTTGTTGCGCCTGTTGTTGCGCCTGTTGTTGTTGCATCTGCATCTGTTGCTGCCGTGCCGGCTGTTGCGCTTGAAGTTGTTGCGCTTGTAGTCCATGCAGTTGTGTTACAGGTGGTGGCGGTGGTACTGAGGGCAAAGAGCTGTTCTCCTGTCTGGCCATCATCGACCTCTTCTTGTTCTGCTGTTCCAGTAACATCAGCTGCATTTGGTAATCCTGCAGAGCGTGGCCACCGCTACCGAACATTTCTCTTTTGAAATTGGTTTGCGGCGGCCGCATCACCGTCTTCTTGTTGCGCCAGGAGACCTGCTGCTGGCGCTCTGTGTTGCTTTCCAGGACGTCACTAGAGCCAAACCCGGATTCCTTGTTACCTAGCTTGATTCTCCAGGGCGCGAGGATGGGATTGGACTCGTCGAGACTTGAGGATGTAGCCTGGGAAGTAGAAAGGGTGATCTTGCAGTTCTCCCAGGTCTCAGATGTGGTGTTGTGAAGACCAGCATCAAAGAAAAGCACGCCTGTGGAAGTGACAGTTGACAATTGCATATTGTAACTCGGCGTCCAGAATGCCGAGTCAGTCACATATGACAGCACCAGATCGCACGAAGATATTTCTTCCATGTCAATCGTCTTGCTTCGGGGTCGTTGGACAAGCTCAATCTCGCTGGACACTGACTCTCGGCGAGACGAGGCTGGCGAGTAAGAAGAGTTTACCTCAAGTTGAATGTGTACAGTGTAGCAGTATTGAGGCCAACAACGGTCGCGCTCGACGCGGATGCGTTGCTTTTCCTTGCGTTTCTCCTCAAGTCGTTTCATGCGCTGCTCCCGCTTCTTCACAAAAGCCTTTTGGATTTTGGCTTTGCTTTTTGATTCTTTCGCCCGGGCTTTTTCTGCAATCCTAGTCAGGCGCGATTGTTCCTTTGTGGCGTTGTTGATAGCTTCGGCGATTTCTCTCTCTTTCTGTACACCAATCAAACGCTCTTTGAAAGCTACCATGTGCTCCATCTTGTAAACTTCGAGCATCTTACTGATGTTTACGCCTTCTTTCTTGTCAAGAGAATTCGAATAGACATCAAGAATTTTGATACGGTTGTCCGCGTTGCCGACGATTTCTCTGGCCATCTGTTGTTCGTCTCTGAGCTCAATGAGCTTCATCTTGACTCCCAGCAGGCTTTGGTCTTGAGGCGCATCTGAGAGCTCATCGTCCTTTGTATCATCATCTCCGCTCTCAGACTCATCCTCGTCAGAGTCAGGGTAGACTTCGTCAAAGATTTCACGGTTAGGAAGAAACTCGACACTGATGCCAGTGATGGTAGCAGCCCCGCTACCCTCAACCATGACCGAGTGTTTGTCAATGGTAGGACTAAGACCAACAATCGATATTTCATTGATGCCGGGCTAACATCGTGTAAGCCACAAGACACGCATTGGCCCTAGACACTCGACTGACCTTTAGAGGAACATCCTTTATCTCACGCTTGACCTGAGCTTGGGTAGGGAAGAGTGTGACAGAACGGGTGCCAAGGTCACGAATTTTATATTCGACATTGTGGGCCACATCAGCAGCAAAGGCAGAAGGTAGGTCTTGCATAATGGGTAGTAGGGACAAGGATGGGACGATGCCAGCGGCAGCAGGAAGGTTCTGGTGGCTAATGGAACGACACAAGTATGAATGAGGACGATGAAGTGGTCTCAGACTGGGAACCAGGACCGCCTGGTGTGAGTTGAATTAGGGGATGTGTGAAGAAGAGGGAGAAGAGGAGTGCTGGAGAGCATACCAGAATACAGGACGGATGAGGGGGAAGGCGAGATACTTATACTCGTCTGAGAGCCTCGAGATAAGGCAACTGCTGACCAGAAAATCACCATTGCTGTAGAAATAGAGTGAGATCTCAAGCAGAACACTGATGACAGGCACTAACACGAAACTACAAAGTATAGAGGGAGTAATTGAACAGAAACATGAGGAATTGATACATATACATATTTTGGAAGGAATAAAATGAATATATTTGGTACAATAAGAATACATTGAGATGCGTTTAGTAAGACTGGCGGACTGGATGCCTTGTCGTAAAGTATGTTTGAAAAGCGAAAAGATGAAAGAGTGAGAGAACAAGACTGGAAGTCGGAAATTGGTGGGGGACCATCCATGTCTACGAAGCCTTCAGACCTGCTGATTCATCCGGCCGCCTAATTCTCGTGCCTGAGACTTCAGGTATCGCGTGGTCGGCCGCCAGACTTATCGCAAACACCAGACCATGTTTGGAATACGAGAAATATTAGGTAGCAGTAATAAAGGGGACATCTCTACTCCGTATGGGCAATTGGGTTGTGGATGTGCCAAATGATGGGGAACGAAACATGCATCGAGTTTACAAACTCACCCTGTAGCCTCATGTCCCGATTTACACACTGGTCAAAGTTTGTAACCACGACTTGTCAGTAAAAAGAGCAATCAATAACAACCGATATGGTTTGTGGAAGCGCAGTTTGTGTTTGATAGTTTATCCAAACTTGTGGCATGAGTTTGCGTTGCTTGCTCGTTCTCCTGCTCGTGCATGGCAGTCGAAATGAACAAACGTGACGGACAGGGACTTAGAGATGTCCAATAACTATAAGAAACCTGTAACATCGCCGAATGTCAATTTCTTATAGATAATGTGCTGTTAAAATATCTTGATCGACAGAATTGATATGTCGGGGCAGAATTATTTTCGTGAGCAAACCAGCACACGATCTCGCACAAGACGGCGTGGGCCCCAAGCGACCATGTTTCGCAGTATGGGTTACGACACCACGACAAGAGAGATATACGGTCTTGCTCAGCCTGGTTCTGATGCCTCTGTTACAGACATGAGAGAGCCTGTTGATCCACTGCCTAGACCCCAGCCTCCACGACGAGACAACAATTCAGCACCCAACTTCGAAGCTAGAGGCCAGGACAGAAGACAAGACAACATTACCGTCCAATTGTATGATCTCGAGGCTCAAGGCGGCAGATTTGGACAAGCCGGAGGGCGATTCAGCATTGAACAAAACATGTTATTCACCTTCTTGCCCCGGACCAGAAACGCCGTCAGACGAGGAACCCTCATGCTGGAGAGTTTCTTCATGCCTCAAGACATGGCGCCGCATCCGCCACACATCATCCACCAGGCATTGCACTTCCTGTTCCGTCACCTTCAAGACTTTTCCCGAACTGGTGCAATAGACATGTTTGGGGTCGCCGAGATGGAAATCGAAGACGACCCAGCCCGCGAGCATGCGGTAACTCGCTGGGCCGGCATGATGCATGCCCTGTGCGTGGTTCTCGACAATGAGCGAGGACTGGGATGCTCAGACATGCTTTTGGCCGAGATTCTAGACTTTTTCGAAAACCTCATCCGAGATGTTCACAACATTCTGGGCTGGGATGAGACGACTATTCTCTTTGAAGCCTTTGCTGGTATTTTCCGCACTGGACGACCCGACTTGATGCGCCAGGTTTGTAGAATCTGGGAACGTTTCGACCCCGAGGTCCAGGATCAGCTTTTACGAGACATGAGACGTGCATTGCCTGTCGAGGGTATTGATGGGATGGCACACCGCATGTATAGAGCATTAGGATATTAGTCAAGTCAGCTGGCATCAGAAACGGTGAAAGAAAAGGAATATTTTAGACTTCAGTAGCTAATAATATCACTCACTCACTTGTTGCATATCTCACTTCCCTTTCCTATCCTGTCCTTTCCCCCAACCTCATGAATTCCATCACCCCACATACGCGCCCAACCTATGCCCATCCCTGCTTGTCTGAGCGTCATGGGTTGGCCTCTTTTATTCAGCCCAGCCTCTCTCTCGCCGATAAAGCCAGCACGTACATGCATGCAAGACAAATAGTCTGTTTTTCTTACCTGAATACTTTAAGCTAAAATTTCGCCTCCTTTCTTGAGATCATCTTTGGGCCTCAATATCCCCTTGTTAGGTGAACTTGCCATTGACATCAGTTCCATCTCTATTGAAGATCACGGCTATCTACTAAGCGCCCATCATGGATGAATCTCGCAAGTCAAACAAGTCGCCCCTTCGATCTCTGGATCCTCAACCCGTCCGTAGCCCTTCTCCTACGCGAGACCAGGAGCGCGAACGTGACCGTGCTGGTCGCGATCGCGGGTATGAGCGAGGCCCAGAGAGAGCAAAGTCATATCCTGGCCCCGAAGCTCAGTATGGATCTCAGCAGTTTGGCGCTCAAAACTTCAGTACTCAGGACTACTACCAACCAGGCTACAACCCTCAACACTTTGAATCGCAGTACAATCCTCAGAACTATCCTCCCGTCAGTGGGCCCCAGACTGGGCCCAATGATCTCCCTATGCGCCCGATATCTGAGTCCTATCTTCCCAACCATCCCGGAACCATGGCCAGCGCAATAAAGCCGCCTCACCAGATGGTACCTGCTAACATCCCAGCTGACCTGGGCGAGCTTCGCGCTCTCAGAACGAATTGCCAGTTCAACCTGCGAGAATACATAAGCTTGCAGCGCCAGCGACGAAGTGGCGATGCTTCCATGTCCGCCTATGAGCTTGAAACGCGCCTTCGCAACCAGACGACTTTTGTCTTGAATGACTTGAGAATTTTGCAAGGTGAGGTCCGCAGCATCGCTAAAGAAGCCGAGAACCATCGCTGGCGAAGATGGATCGTGGGAGGAGCCATGTAAGTCTTTGACCCTTTCAACCGATCTCTTTTAATGGCTAACCGACTCGATAGTGCCACTTTTATTCCCATGATCCGCCGCTTCTGGCGCCGAAACGAAGACGATGAAGATTCTCACTTAGCAGCCAACGACACTGAGTACGCCTTCCAAAAGTCAAAGGGTCTTCTCGATCACATCAAGAGCGGAATACTCGGTAAAGGTCGCTTCGCCAAGCTGGCCTTTCTCGTGTTTGCCGTGCTGTTTGTGTTTTCCAACGAGGTGTCGATCCGGGTAGCCCGAACTGTGCAGAAGCGACTCAAGAAGCTCGCTTCAAGAATCGAGCACGGCGACCCGGATATCGATGACAAGGACATGAAGACCCTTGAGGGATGGCGATGGAGGGTTCTGCTGTGGTGATGATTGATGAGATGGATGATGGAACGCCGTATATAAGACGATGACACGATTTCAACGACGCTGACGCGATTTCATTTGTTTTGTTAATGATTGTCAAGAATATGAATGTATATTTTCTAAGTATATCTGGGTCTTTGAATACTGCTCACTCATTATGGGATTGCTTGCGACAATTGATGAAATGATTGTGCTTCAGAGGTTGCGACTTCTAAAGGGTCGCTAAATTACAAGGCCTGAGTCCAGTATCTCACTCTAACTTCTTACACAAACGTGCACCGTGCCGTGACCGACCAAACTCATCATTTTCACCAACAGTTCTGAGATTCGTCGACATCAAAATCCACGCGTATTCACTGAAAAGCTGCGAGAATGTGCATTTAGCATCATACAACTTCAAAACTAGTCACTCATCTCAACCGTCAAAGATGGGCGAAAAGAGGAAAGCTTCACAAGACCTACAGAACTACAGGCTCCCTGTAGACAATAGTGATGCGAGCCAACCAACAGCCACGGCCAGCACCCTTATAGGCCCGGCGCAAGATGATGTAGCTCGAGATCGTCACTATGCCGAACTCTACGCCAAAGCTCCCGATTTTCAACAGCTTGCCCTTCAAGATGCAGACTTTGCGCGATTGTAAGTATCCTATAGTCAAATTCGACCAGCCCAGCTAATGCAATACCAGGTGGAATCAGCACAAGGCTGACTTCTTCAACGATCCAGAATGTGTGATGCAGTTGACAAAAACACTTCTCAAACTGGACTTTGGACTGCAGCTTGAGCTTCCTAATGACCGACTGTGCCCACCTGCAAGTCTCTATCCACTACTTTGACGCGTCCTCATATCTAACGCGTCTTACAGGTCACCAATCGACACAACTATATCCTCTGGTTGAAAAGACTTCTCGACACCTCTGCGTATGAGAAGCATGCTCAGGATGTTGTCGGGCTGGATATAGGCACTGGCGCAAGTTGCATCTACCCACTACTGGGTTGCACAGAGCGTAACTGGAACTTTATCGCAACAGGTAAATCATTCTGTCGCCACAATCAACTTTCAACTGACAAAAACAGACATCGACCCCAAAAGTCTTGAGTATGCTCGCAAGAATGTGAATTTGAACAATCTTGATCAGAGGATCAGGGTTGTTGATCGGGAGTGGACCGACAATCTCATCCCACTAGATGAACTGCGTGTCCCCCGTATCGCATTCACCATGTCTAACCCGCCCTTTTACAAATCTGAGCAGGAGCTTGTCGAAAGTGCCAAGAAAAAGTCACAGGCGCCCTTCACGGCTTGCACGGGCGCCAAAGTCGAGATGATAACTGCCGGTGGTGAAGTCGCATTTGTTGATCGCATCCTTAATGAGTCTCTTGTCCTTCGAGATCGTGTGCAGTGGTACACATCTATGTTTGGCTTCCAGTCGAGCCTAGTCAGATTTGTGGATAAGCTGAAGGAGAACAGCATCGACAACTACGCCGTGACGGAATTTGTCCAAGGAAGCCAGACAAGGCGTTGGGCTATCGCGTGGAGCTTTGGAAGCATGAGGCCAAGTCAAGACGTTGCTCGCGGCACCAGGTCTTCACTTTCCAAAAACGCTCTCCCCGGTATCACAGAGGAGAAGGTTGTGGAATTACCTTTCCATGGCTCCATCAGCAACTTTTCAGACCAGTTCCGCGATGAGCTTGCAAAGCTCGAATTACTCAGCTGGGAATGGGACGCTGATAGACTGGAGGGTACTGGTCGGGCAGCTGGTCGTGTGTGGGCACGAGCTTGGCGGAGAAAGAAGCAGAGAGATGAAGAAGGTGCCAGAACTGATTCGACAGAATGCGTCTTTGCTTTCAGAGTTTCCATACGGTTTGACAAGGAATTCATGTCGATCAGCTGTCGGTGGCTGGAGGGTCATGATCCGGTTACATTTGATAGCTTCCGTGGACATGTGAAGAAGACGGTAAAGTCTATCTTCATTCGATCGGTTTCTGAGATGCACATCTCTACTTAGGGAGCACTTGTTCCTGTGTAAATTCTGTATTATAGTAATATTAATACGACAGGTAAGAAACTGCACTGTTGTGAGATTTGTATCCTATTTAGATGCATCTAAGCTTTGATCTTGGCACGAAATTCTGCAAGATCAGCCAAAACCTCTGCCTTGGTCTTCTTCTTCACCAAACTATCTCTAATAACGTCTTGTTCCGAGTTAGGTGCCATATTTTCGCTTCTCGGGGGGTTATTGTCCAGATTAGTGGGAAAGGGATACCCTTCTCCAACAGCAGAGATGAACATTTCGACCTCGCTGCTCAATCCATGTTCCTTGTACGAAGCAGAAAGAACATCCCACGTGCTCTCTATCAAAGGTACCGCATCAACTGTCTCCATTGGCTTTCCGAAAGCACTGCTGATCTGAAAGAGGTTGACGAGCCGATTGATGCCTGTAGATTTGTTCTCGCCCGCTGCGTGAAACAGAGCTGGGTTAAACCACAAACCATCCCCTTTCTTTAGTGGAAGTGAGACATAGTTGTCTAGAAAGAATTGGTTAAACTCAGGGAGACGGTATGCCATGTACCCAGGAGCAAAAGCTTGGCTGAAGGGTAAGAGTCGTGTTGGGCCGCTCTCGAGGGGCATGTCGACATGCGCTACAGCGCCTTGAAGAGTCAAGCACTGGCTAGCAACTTGCATAGCTCTAGGATATCTACCGCAGTTTTCTGCGGACATGAAACCTAGATGGTAGTCACGGTGGGAAACCTGTGGCTGTCCTCCAGGCCGGACGTTGTTGACTTGAGCGGTGATGCGATATCCAGGCCCAAGCCATGAAGCAAAGATGAGGTCAAGGTAGGGATTGGAGAAGTATCGGAAGAAAGACTCGGGGTCTTGGAGGCCGTGCTTGCTGAACGAGTTCCAGATTCGATCATTAATCCCAGCACCAGCGAAGTGATCGCCGGCTGTTTTGGCGCCCTCACGTTCTTTCTTAATAATGTCGTAAAAGGCCGCTGTTGATTTATCGATCAAGTTTATATCCTGGTAGAGGTTGGCTGCAACGAAGACTCCAGGCCCCTGTAGAAGGACCTTGTACCACTCATCTTGAAGAGCGGACTTTTGGTCCTCTGTCAAGGTCGAGTAGTTGGCGAGGTTGTAAATGGGAACGCTGCACTTGATGTCTGTCGCGAGTGGGTAATCGTCTTTTGTCGCAGTTTGAGCACAAAATGATTTAAAAGCATCTATTGAAGAGGAACATGATGGCTTGAACATCCGTTCTTGGCCTTGCTGTGGGAGAAAGTCGTTGTCTGTACGGCGGTTGGTAGTCATGATGCTGGGCGGCTATGTTGCAACGCGGAATGGTAGGAGTCTGAGCTGATGTTAGCTTAATTGATGATAGGGAATCACTAAAGAAATACTTGAAGTTCGGCGAGAAATGTGAAAAGTGCGAAAAGTTAAAAGGGCATATCTAACAGTTATTCAGAGACAATATCGGGTTCTCTGGGTGTCGTTGTTGCAAGTGGTGCTTCCAGGCGGCTTATGCAGAGTAAGCTTGATGAAAGCGAATAATTTAAGCAGCTCTCTGAAACGGAGATCCAGTCTGATGTCACAAATCAGGAGTTCGGAATCGTCCATAAATAAACCTTTGCTTGGCGATTAAGATGCGGGGTTGAATAAAGACAGCCGTTAAAATATGTCGCTATGGAATCTCGTTGGTTAGAAGATGCATAAGACGAGGCCCTGGTGATTCGGTCAAGATGCTACCGCATAACTGTTTATACCATCGGTGTGACTGTTAGCTTCCCAGTATCCATATGGGAAGATGACTGTATAATGGGATCACCACTAAGACCAGTGAATAGAGAACTCTTTTGAATGGAAGCCAGATGATCTGATGTGTCAAGCGTTTTTAATAAGAGGAAAGACATATAATGATGAAAGAAATTTTACTGTTTTGTATTTTGGGAGTAGTTTCCAGTACTGAACCCAGTCGTTATCCTATGAGGCACCTCGCCTCGTCATTATTGATCATGGCTAAATAGACAAACTCCGTTTTTTTCTTCCGCATATTCTCCCATGCCTCATCATGCAGCTCTCACTCTAGTTGTTGAGGTTGCCGATGGTGATGGACTTGATGTTTTGGTACTCAGCCATACCGTACAGACTGCCCTCCTTTCCGTAACCGCTCTCCTTGACACCACCGAAAGGTGCCTCGGCAGCACTGATCTTGCCTGTGTTGGCACCAACCATACCGACCTGCATCTTGTGGGCAACACGCATGACGCGGCTGATGTCCTTGGAGAAGAAGTATCCGGCAAGACCGAACTCGGTGTCGTTGGCGAGACGGATGGCATCCTCCTCTGTGTCGAACTCAAAGACAGGGGCCAGAGGACCGAATGTCTCGTCCTTGGCAACGGCCATCTCTTGTGTCACACCAGTAAGAACGGTGGGCTGGTGGAAGAAACCAGGGCTATCGGGGGTAGAGCCGCCAGTAGCGATCTTAGCGCCCTTGGATGTGGCATCAGCGATGTGCTCCTTGACCTTGTCGACGGCGGACTTGTTGACGAGAGGTCCTTGGGTGGTGGTCTTGTCGAGACCGCCGCCCATCTTCAGAGCGTTGACCTTCTCGACGAGCTTGGCTGTGAACTCCTTGGCGACGCTCTTCTGAACGTAAAGTCGGTTGGCGCTATCAAAATGTTAGCATCGTGATCAAAATCAAGGCAAAACCTGACTTACCAGACACAAGTCTGTCCGGAGCATCGGAACTTGCAGAACATGGCGCCCTCAGCAGCCAGGTCAAGGTCGGCATCCTCAAAGACAATGAAAGGAGCGTTGCCACCGAGTTCTAAGCTGAGCTTCTTCAGGGTACCAGCAGCAAGCTTGGCAAGGTACTTGCCAACACCAGTGGAGCCGGTGAAAGAGATCTTCTTGACAAGAGGGTTGGTGGCAAGCTCGGTAGCAGCTTGGCGGTCGCGCGTGGGCAGAACCTGGATAGTAGCAGGAGGAAGACCAGCTTCAATGGCAAGCTTGGTGAAGGCGAGAGCGGAGTAGGGAGTCTCGGAAGGGGGCTTGATGACGACGGAGCATCCGGCGGCCAGAGCGGGAGCGATCTTTCGGGTGATCATGGCGGCGGGGAAGTTCCAGGGGGTGATGATGCCGCAGACGCCAACGGGCTCACGGATCGTCATGAGCGTAGTGTGAGGAGCTGAAGAGGGGATTGTGACACCATAGGATCGTGTAGCCTCCTCGGCGAACCATGAGATGAAGCTGGCCGAGTAAATGACCTCTCCGAGAGCCTCGGAGTAGGTCTTTCCGTTTTCGAGAGAAAGGATCTTGGCAACTAGATATCTTTTGTTAGTGTTGGGTTGAAGCGAGTGTTTGAATAGGTTACATACGATCCTCTTGGTTGGCGAGAACCAAGTCGTACCACTTCCTCAACATGGCACCACGGCTGGCGCCAGTTGTGCTGTCAAAGTACTTTGTCTGAGCGACATCGGCGCTCTTGATGGCGGTTTGGAAGTCCTCGAGGGCACAGTTGGCGACATGACCGAGGACGGTGGCAGTAGAAGGCTCTAAAATACTGGTTAGCTTCCAATGATCCTGTTGTACTCATGATGGAAGCGTTACTGACCAAAGACATCGAACTTGTTCTCTTTAGCAACCCATTGACCGTCGATAAAGGCGTCCTGGATGAAAAGGCTCTTGTCCTTGAGCTATTGAGTCTCTCATGTTAGCGATCAATCTTTCTGACGAGGGGCAGCACAGCTCATGACTGAGGGGCAACATACGCCAGAAATGACCTCCTTGTGGTAGCTTTCAGTCATAGTGATGTTTATTTCGTTTCGAAAGGATTTCCAAGAACAGAACAAATTCGCTTAATTGTTAAAAGAAAGGATCAAAGAATGGAAAGATGTAGAGAACAAGAGAGAAAGGTTCCGGTCAACGGATGTCTCGCAAGTAAATAAAAAGTCGAGGATCCACGACAGCTCCTAACAAAACGTCACATGGACGCCGCTAGAAAACCGGGTCGAGTATGCTTAAGCCGTCGCATCGTGTCCATAAAGGTCGAAACCAGTCATGATGGAGGAAAAGACCCCATGAATATGTAAAGCCGGGGCAGTGGATGGTAGAAGAAGTGTGTTGTCCGCTGCAAGTCACTAAAAGAACCGCCCAATTCGCCTATGGTTGGGGAACAGACCGGATCTCGGTTCCGGTCCAAAGCAGATCAACCGGCCCGGAGACAGCAAACGGCTCCGGTGGAACTCTAAAGAGCGGGAATTAGATGCCGGCCTTCTAATAACCGGGAACCGATGATGTAGATTTATTGCTGTTTGTAGTTTGGCGTTTCGTCGGCTTCTGGGGTGGGCGAGGGTGTCTGGGGAAAAGTGTGGAGATAGTCTGTCTTCTATATGTCTTTTCTTCTCATGATGAGACCAAGATACCAAGGAACTTGTCATACATAGGTAGTTGAAATGTCATGGAAACGGCGGTATTTCCTAGATCTCAAGTTTTGGGGTCTCGAGGAGTAAAGGTATTACAAACTGTGCAGAGACTAGCCAGTGGTCATTTTCCAAGGTTCAAAGGGCGTTGCTTTGTTCTGTTTTCGATCTCAACCTTTCTCATGGATTTCTCTTTGTGGAATTAATTATAGATTGGTATGATCGTGAAATAGAAACAAGAACAACAGAACAGAAGAAAATCTCATATTGTTCAACAACAGTTGCTGATAGAGAGACCTGACTCGTACCTACAGCTTCCTCAACCACCATGACAGTGACGATGATCTACCTTTATCACCCTCAACTGGCAGATTTTGGTCAACCTCCCAACACCAAAGGTGGGAAACAACTCCTTTTGTTAAAATTTGACAAACACCGAATCAGATACGCATCTCATGTTTATGTTGTGACTAGTCTATCGGGTACGTCAAGACTTATCCGACTCGAATAATTACAAGGCTCGCCCATGCTTGAGACGCCGACTACGCTAACATTATTTCACTGCGCTTGCTTCTAGTGACTACCTATAGAGAATTAAGAGAATTAACAAAACGCCAACTTGTTTGAGAACCTACCGATCCCTTCTCTAGGGCGGAGACTCGATGACAGCCAGAGCATTTCCTCGGCAGCTTCTTGAAAGCACCTGTAGTCGATCACAAACATCTACGAACCGAGCCACCGAGTGAAATGCCAGCACTAACGTGTACCGAATATTTTGTCCTCCTCAAAGAACGACACCCGCTCAAATATCCACAGGCCAGAGCGACAGATCCTTCCATTCCAACACAGGGAGCCTGGCGCGTCACCTCGAGGGCCTTACTATAAAGCCGAGGTGTGTAGTCGACGGGCTGGGATTCGGGTAGAGTGACGTTCCTAACTTCTGGCTTTTACACTACTCTGAAGTAAGATACGAGGACACAACAAGTCGAAAGTTGACTATCTCCGGAGCGTACAAAATATTACTTCTTCAATGGATAATTCTACTTCGAGCCTAAATGACGACTCTCCTAGCCCTCCTGTCGGCGTACATTCGAATCGAAGTTTCCGGCGTCCCTTTCCCAAGTAAGAAAGCGATTCAGCTGTTAAGAGGGTAGAAATTTAGCTTGCCTGGATAATACAAAGTCTTCTTTAACTTGTCGCGCTGTAGTTGAGGAAACCTAGGCTATGGCAGTGTATCAACGTGAGAAGCCAACAAGATCAAGACCTGAGGCTGGAATTGCAGCAGTACTCGCTTTTCGTTACTTCAATTATGAGTGTTTTAGTTAAGTCCAGTACGCCTTAGAATTAAAAAAAAAGTCATGTTGTGAGCTTGTATACAAATAGCAATTCACCCCTGAGTTTAGTTTTGCACCAGTGGGGTGGGAGCGGTACAATATATATGGAATTTACGGTCGAGACTGATAAAAAGACGTATTCGATGTGTCGATGGCTTCAATAAAAGACTTTGTACGTTCTGCGGGCATGTCAGGTGGCAGGTGGTGGGTAGACTCAGGGGCGAGGGCGGAATAGAATGGCATGGATTTCCACTCAACGACAATTCGGGACACAACACGACGCAACAGCGGCGCGTAAATGAACAAATACCATCGAAAACGAACGTGAAAAGTATATTACAGGTGCTCGAGCAGATATGTGTAAGAATGCTGGTAGTATCTACAATGAATATGGCTTGATAGCCATCGAGACCTCGCACCCGGAACTCCATAATAGAAATGGAAATAAAAGTGATTTGGACATTGTCGTTGGCACGACTTAACAAAAGGACATCTAGTATTCTATTCAACACAAATAAATACTTAGAATGAATGGTAATCATGGCCAGTGCTGCTGGTGTAGTCAGTCCCAGACAATGGATGCTTCCACCTGGTTCCACTACCTCCCTACACAGATCACTTCATGCACGTGGTTCTTTGATACGTAATATCCCAGTACCTAGCAACCGTCGCTCGGCTGTTTATTGTTGACATCCCTTTCGTTGGCAGCGCAATGAAAAGGCCGCCGCCCTAACCCTGAATTCACAGCTGCCGGTTACCCCCCAGCCAAAATTACCTACACAAACACGGAGTGAGGCAGACCGGCCAGCCAGGCCCAAGGTTCAACTACGAGCTTTTTAGCCACAAAGTTCCAACTTATCTTCTCTTATCCCTCCATCCTCTCTCCCATACATACGTCTATCTCCCACCTCACCCTTATGCCTCGTGGGGCTGCGACTACCCATCTTCTCAGGCGAGGGATACCTACGCGGGCTGGACCATCTTGAAATTAGCCTGCAAAGATGGCACGAGGCCTTCCGCCGTTTCAATTTGAACTTCAATGTAGAGTTCCGATGACATCTTGCTCGGTCTCTGCATTGGCGGTAGTTATGATACTCTATTTATTTCTCTACCCTAAGGGTTATGAGGTCAACGTTTCTGCTACCGGCCCAAGGTTAGTAACAAACAGACATTGCTCATCGTCATTGACTAACATTAACGTCTATGCCCCAGGGAAACGACGACTGTTCCTCGGTCTAACCGTCGATCAAGTGCTCCTCGACATTCGGCGACAGCTCATCTGGACCATTCACTCTGACGACCCTGGCGGGGTGAGAGGAGCTTGACATTTCCAAAACCCGGGTCATCAGTCATCCATGTGCCCATTACGAATGGAGACTCATTCGATCTA